>JACEGR010006385.1:0-61463 GCA_014170235.1 Listronotus bonariensis
AAGTGGACTCCCCCCTCGTTCTGCGCTTACACTTATTATGTGGCATCTAAATTTAAAAACTATTTATGTATTAGAGTTCTTTTATATAAAGGGTATTTTTGATCAGTGGTGTGAAACGGCAATGGTAGAATCATCTCATCAAAATAAGTAACAAGTTCATTATAAACATGAGTCCCCAAATTCCTCGTTTTCAAGATACAGGGTGTTGAACTTAAAAAATGGTTTTTGTAACTATCTTAAATATACTTTACCCAATTTTGTTTTAATTTGGTAATGTTATTTATGATATTAAGGGGGTAATTTATCACTCACTTAATTATATTTTATAGGTCCAGTGACTTCTCGAGTGGCACCTGAATGACTATACCTAACAAAAAAACGGTACACCAGTAACAGTGAAAATAACTCGGAAAACATGTTAAAATGTTTGAACTTTTTAAATTAAGCAAATTAAAATATAGCTTTTATGTCTTCTAATTTTTTTTCGAATCTTGTTTAGTTTAAGAGAAAAAAAAAATGCATTTAATTGGCACTACTGTTCAAAAACAGCCTTTTCGTTTTGCATTGTTTTAAAGTGATATTTGTTAAAAATGTGATCTCAAATGTGTTTTTATTTAAAGTTGAAGAATTTGCAACATAATAATTCAAAAGTGTTGTGTAAATGGTTGTTCTGATAATACTATTAACTGTATTTCTCCGGCACTGATGTTGACGCTTATCTCATTTGATAACATGGCTATGGATGATGGTGGAGGGGAGGATAACCATCTGAATGTTTTAAAAAGTGTCCGTCAGAAAGGAGCAACTTAAGGTGGAGCTACAGTAGCCAGAGGAGATTGTTAAACCAACGAGCATGAATTATTAGAGTGAGATACAAAATGAAAAAGGACAGATAGATACAAAATAAAAAAGGAAAGAAATACCAAAATCCCTCCACTGGCTACTGTGGCGTCATCCCAACTTGCTACATTCCGATTGCCACTTTTTCAACTTGTCCGCCATAAAAGATGGTTATCCTCCCCTCCACCATCCATATAACATGGCCGAAAATTTTCCTGGTGACGTCAAAAAAACGATTACCAATATGGCGGAATGTCGTGAATCCTTTATGGAAGGACTCTGTTTGTGCATAACTTTTTTTTTCTTCTTTTTTAAAACCCCTGTTTAACAAAATTGGTCAAAATCAAACTTCTGCAAGTTTCAAAACAATTACTGAAAATACTGAATGTTGAATTATGACAGTTTTTCATTTCCTAGTATTTTTGACATATAGGAAGGGAATCCTGGGAAATACATGGAAAATCCTGGGGAATACATAGGGACTCCTGGGAAATAAATGAAAAATCCTGGGGAATACGGGGGATACCAGAAAATATATGGGTGATTTCCTGGGAATACTAGGGAATCCTAGATCAAAAGGGAATATCTGTACAAATTTGGGTCAGTGAAAAATTTTTACACAGAAGTATTATGCATCATCTAAAAAAGTCATTTTCAGATCCTATTTGAATACTGAGTGATGACATACATACATATGTCAATATTATTAAATGTCAATGTACACTAAGTATCACTTAAATATCTAAAGTGGATTTGAAAATATTATTTATTTAATCTTTTTAGGTACAGTGAAGATTTAGAACTAGATGATGCGGTGCACACTGCCATTTTAACACTAAAGGAAAGTTTTGAGGGACAGATGACTGCAGATAATATTGAAGTGGGAATATGTGATCCTTCAGGCTTTAAACGTCTAGATCCATCTCATGTCAAGGACTACCTAGCAAATATTCCATAAGTTTAATTATTTATATGCCAAGTAATATCTATTTTTTTTTAAAGGGATTTTTAAAATAATAAATGCTTTATAGTGGTAACCCCATAATTTTGTTTTTATTTTGGTGTTGTGTTAGAGGTAAAAGGATAAACAAAAAACCGAGGCATTGCAGCAGGGGCTGAAATAATTTTCTCTGATGATGCAAAAAGTTGATTTTTTTAAAAGGTTCTTTCAGTCATGTTTTATCTAAAATTAAGTGTAAATGCAAGAAATAAGTATACGGTTTTAGATGAAGGTAGAAGCTGAAAGGCTGGTAGTAAGCTGCTAGTGTAGTGTTCTTGATACAACCGAGCACACTCAGTTCCTATACCCCTGACCAAGACCAGAGTGGTTTCATTGTTTTTGCTTTCTTACACCTTAAATGTTCTTAAAAGATTTTTCTTGCATGCCCAACAATTAATAAATAACCCGCATTTGTAAACTACCGCAATTATATTAAAATAAAACGGAAAATTCACCACATTTTATACATTATTTCCAGTAACTCAACCGACAAATTTTAAGGGATGATTCTACAATGAAAAGTAGAAAAAAACTTTATACGAACATATGTCCTAAAAGTCTTAGTTTTTGAACTACGGGTTATTAATAATGTTAAAAAATATTGTTTGTTCATAATAACTTTTATACCAATTAAAATATTTTTCAAAAAATTGGGGTAGGCCTCTAATGCTTCAGAAGACATTTTTGGCATACAAAAAAAAATAATTTTCACCAGTGTCGTCCATAAGGGGTTTAACGTAAATACCTTTTAATTAAAAAAATTGTACGCCATTGCATTTTTCTAATACAAAAATATTTTAAAATCCCCATTTAGGTTGGAACAAATTTGATATCTTGACTTTTTTTAGTTTTCACGTAAATAAATAATTAAGGTGTTTTTTTACTGCAGAATTTGATAAAAGCGATATAAAATGACCATGCTGAGAAATGGTTTTTATTTATTTACGCGAAAATCGTACATAAAATAAAAAAGTCTAAAGATTAAAGTTGGGAATTTAAAAAAATATATACACTACTCAAAACAATTATCGCATATGCTCGATTAACTTTAAATCGCCCCGTATGATGTGCTGTTGAAAGGGAGTAGTCAAATTTGTGATTATAAAATATCAGAAATGGGTAAGGGTATAAATTATTAACAAATGAGATTTCTCCCTTTTAACAGCACATAATACAGGGCGATCAAAAATTATTCATTTTTTTAATTTTTTTATCACCCGTAGGATTTATTGCTTACAGTAAAAAACAACGGTTAATATAAAGTTACAGCTTCACGTTTTCTTAACATTTTATTTTTTAATTGTCTTAATAACTTAATTATTAAAAGAGATTTGGCCATTTAAATCAAAGCATTTTTGTATTAAAGCTTATGAAAGAAATCGAGCATATGCGATAATCCCTTTTAAAACAAAATAAAAAACACATTTAAACATGTAACTGTCCCACACTGTATATGGTTGGTTATTATAATGTGTTAAATGTGTTTTTATTTTGTTTTAAAAGGGATTATCGCATATGCTCGATTTCTTTCATAAGCTTTAATACAAAAATACTTTGATTTAAATGGCCAAATCTCTTTTAATAATTAAGTTATTAAGACAATTAAAAATAAAATGTTAAGAAAACGTGAAGCTGTAACTTTATATTAACCGTTGTTTTACTGTAAGCAATAAATCCTACGGGGTGATAAAAAATTGAAAAAATTAATAATTTTTGATCGCCCTGTATAATGTGCTGTTAAAAGGGAGAAATCTCATTAAATTATTAACAAATTTTGTTAATAATTTATACCCTTACCCATTTCTGATATTTTATAATCACAAATTTGACTACCCCTTCAACAGCACATCATACGGGGCGATTTAAAGTTATATATGCTCGATTATATGCGATAATTGTTTTGAGTAGTGTATTTTAGAAAAATGAAGTGGCATGAAAATTATTGAAAAAAAATGTTTTAATTTTTTACACCTCGTAAACTAAAAACAAAGACGTTTAGGATATATGAAGTTTTATTCCTAATTTTCGTTGTAAAATCATCCCTTATAGTTTGTCGGTTGAATTACTGGACACCCTATATAATAACAGCTATTCATTAAATAAAAATAAAAATACTTTTAGAAATGCATTTATTTTATATTTAACCACATTGAATCATCTAGGAAAATATTACAATAATACGTATGTACAAGTTTTACATATTACATAACATTTTAAAGTTCTCTTAAGTATTAGGTTTTGTAACTTTTAGTCCCATTACACGTGAGACCTAGAATGCGCGCTACGACTTACGTCTGACAATTAGTTTGCATTGAAAGTAATGTAACCTTTTACATGAAGACGTAATACGAGCTATTCCGTGCGTGATACGCGCTATTCCGTAAGCGATACGCGCTATTCCGTGCGTAATAAGCGCTATTCCGTAGGCGATACGCGCCTGCAGATGAAAAATGAAATTACTTTCAATGCAAACCTATTATCAGACGTGGGGCGTAAGGCGCGTTTTACGTCTTATGTATAACGGGACTTATCGTTTCTTAAAAGCTACAACAAACAGACGAGGGTATAGAAAAGTTTTTAATAGTTAATTTTTAACTGACAAATATCAGCACTCCGCATTTTCAGGACAATATTACATTGTGGTATAGATATTTTATACCTGAAATTCGCAAGTGACCTGATGATACTTTCGAAGTAATTCGACCATTTTTTAAAGAAGTAATCTCATAAAAAAAGGATATCACCTACGACGAAGCTATATTTCCTTTTTCTTTTGAACCTACTTTATCCCCATGCTTTATCCCCTTATATCCTTATGTTTTTCAACGCCCTCTCGTCGGGCCTGATAGGAGGTATTGCCAGGTCACTAGCGAATTAGGCCTGCCGCGCACTAGGCAGCCTTAAGAAGGTTAAATCTACTATCACTTATTTCGACTTAAAAGGCAAATAATAATTAATAATTATTGTGTTTCCTACGTCCATCTCAAGCCACGCAACATAAAAAAGACTACGCTACACTTGGGTAGCTTAATTTGGCTGACATCAACTGGTTGCGTCAAATATTGGCTGCCGTAGCCAAGCTGCTACAGCCAGGCTGCCTAGTGCGCGGCAGGCCTTACTCTTTATACAGTGTGTCTATGTAAGGTACCGCCATAAGGGAAACTTTTTATTAATAATTTTACCCAAAAGTTACTCGCTGTAAAAAGATCTGCAAGGTTCAAACCTAAAATGCAGATATCAAGTTGTGTTATTTATATATGAGGTTTGGCCAAAAATGTAATTTTTGCTCAAAGTAAAGTACCTGTATTTTTGCTAATATCAAAAATTGTTAAAAGAAAAAAATTTTATATTAAAATTTTCTCGTAATATGCAATTTTGTTTAATTCGATTTTTTTTGCAATAATCAATAAATTTGAAGTTTGTACATTTTACATTATTCTGTTTTAACATCACTTAATTTAAAAAGTTTATTTTAAATTGTCCCATGAAATTTTTAATTATAAAATGTATTGCACTAATGTACAAACCTAAATTTTCACCATAATAATAAAATTGTCAATAAACAAAATTGCATATTTATAAGAAATTGTTAATTCTAAAACACCTTTTATTAATTTTCGATAATACCAAAAATACAGGCACTCTACTCTTGAGCAAAAATTAAAACTCGTGGATGAATGACACAATTTGATATATGATGGTTGTATTTTAGGTTTTGGACAATGCAGAACTTTTATAAAGAGTAAATTTTTTGCGAAAAAATTAATACTTAATAAAAAAGTTTCCGCATATGACACTAAACTTACGTAGACACACTGTACAGGGTGTCCCATTTTGGTTGTCCCTTATGGGAAACTTGGAAACCATAAGAGATATTAAAAATCCGATACACCATCCTCGAGCTCTTTTTGGAGAAAACATTTATGGTAAAAACAGATCATCGCTATCGCGAAGCGTTTCAGAGATACAGGGTGATTCTCGATTTTTTCACTTTTTGAAAAGGTCCTGTAGCTTTGTTGTTATTACAGATACGAGAAAAACTAATTGCACATTATATCAGACACTTTTTTCCGTAGAATCCAGTGGCGAAGCCAAAAAATTTTTGAGCTTTCATTTTTGACATATGACCCAAACATGTTTTTTTTTTATTAGGGACAACTCTATAAATGATTAGGTAATTAAATTGCTTGTTTTTTCTGATTAAAATAATATATCATAGTAGGTGGTTTAATAAATTTTTACGTCAAATATTGGAAAAAATATGATTTTAAAGACGCATTGCGGCTTCTATCTGTTTATTAGAATTGTTTTATATTTGTGTTTTAAAGGAATCTGTCATCCCATAGCTCAGGAGACATTTCCGTTAGAAAAAAATAATAATAAAAAATTTTTTTAATTAATTAAGTTTTTGTTTTTTTTCTACGGAAATGTGTTATAATGTGCAATTGGTTTTCTCGTATCTGTAATAACAACAAAGCTACAGGGCCTTTTCACAAGAGTGAAAAATCGAGAATCATCCTGTATCTCTGAAACGCTTCATGATAGCGATGATCTGTTTCTACCATAAACGTTTTCTCCAAAAGAGCTCCAGGATGGGGTATCAGATTTTTAATATCTCTCATGGTTTCAAGTTTCCCATAAGGAACAACCAAAATGGGACACCCTGTACAGTGCGTCCAATCTAACTTGTCTACATTTTAAATGGCTATAACTTTTTATTTCCTAATTTAAAAAATAATTTAAAAGATCAAAATGTACAGTCGAGGACAAAAATAACCGTCCACCCAGTCAATTTTTTCAACGGGTTTTTTGTTCGAAAATTAATATTTTAAGTAAATTTTAAACAAAAGAAACCCGTTACAAAAATGAACGGATTGGACGGTTTTTTTGTCCTCGACTGTACAGTGAATTATAAAGTTTTTTGTTGTAAAGATTTTACAAAACAATTTTTTAACAGAATATATTAACATAACTTACTTTTTTTTAATGGAACACCCTGTATATTAAACCACCATTAAAAAGAGTCTCTTTAAAAGCTTTACAAAAATACCACATTTGATTTATCTATCTTTAACAGTTTCGAAATATAACCATTTAAAACTGAAATAAATTATATTTAATTTTCACTCCATCTACACTCTAAGCTTAGTCCTATAGGTGGGTATAGTAAAATTAAATGTAATGGCCATATTTCGAAACTATTCAAAGATAGATACTTATATTAAATGTGATATTTTTGTAAAGCTCCTTGAAAGACCTTTTTAATGGTGGTATAATATACAGGGTGTTCTATTTTAAAAAAGTAAGTTATGTCAATATATTCTGTTAATAAAATAAAATGTAACAAAAAAAAAACTTAATAATTCACTAAACACTTTGGTTTTCGAATAATTTTTTAAGTTCAGGAAAGTTATAGCCATTTAAAATGTGGACAAGTTAGATTGGACGCACTGTACTTTGACAATATAAATAAAACAAAAAATAAAATTTAAAAAACATTTTAATACTGTGAGGCAAAAAACAGATTTTTAACGCTTTTAAAAAATGTCAGGAGTAATGTCTAAATACCGAAAAACACTGTGAATCACCTAGAAACATTATCGTGTTATTTTTTTTTAATTTTAAACGTAGTAATTTTTCTTACTAACCTTTATTCGATTTTATTCAATATAACATTAAACTAAAATTTAAAAACATGAGCTTAAAAAAGCTTCAAAAACATATTGGGTAAAATGCACAAACAGATATTATTACATAGTGATAACTGTCTTTTTGCTTCAGCTTTTTAATTTATACATAGAGTGCATTTTATATTGTCCCCTACCTATTATTTTTTAAACAAAATAATTTTAAAAAATTAAACTTTGGAATATAAAATTGATGATACTGTACAGTGCTTGTCTAAAGTCTTTAAATTTTGGTAATTTTTTTAATAAAGTTGAGTACTTTAGTAAAAACAACATAAACCAAATTATAGACAAGAAATGACAGATATAAATGCCAAACTGACAGCTGAGCGTTATTTTTAAAAGAAAAATTATATATTGGGAAAATTATAGGTATGTTAAAAGTATATATTTTTTGGAACAGCCTGTATTATATCACAATGTAAAAAGATTTTAAAATCGCTGTAAGAAAATACCACAATTATTACATCTAATTTTGTTAGTTTCGGAAAAATGGCCATCTTAATATAATATTAAAATAAATATTAAAGAACAACCAGTTTGTAGTATGTAAAGGTATTGACTTTATATTCTGGGGTTATAAAGTACTCGTCAGGAGCTTTAGAATAATGTGCCACAAGACCCCCTTCCATTTAATTTTTTCTTTTAAGATGGCATCCAGCTGTCAGTTTGACATTTATACCTGTCACTTACTGCCTAAAATTTGGTTTTGGTTAGTTCTGGTTAGGGGTCTTATAGTACATCATTTGAAAGCTCCTGACAAGAAGTTTGTAACCATTCAATATAAACTTAATATCTTCACCTACTATAAAATGGCGGTACCTAAAAACTACCCAAATACCATGGCAGACCATTAAAATGATGTGCCACTATGACCCCTTTTTACATTTTTCTTTCAAGATGACGCCCAGCCGCCATCTAGTAATTTTACTTTAAAAATGTAGTATTTATTTTTTTATTTATGCATCAATTTTATGTACTAAAGTGTTATTTTTTAAATTAACCCGTTTAAAAATAAAACGGGGGAGGGTTTTCTTCATTAACTTGTATTATAGCTAAACATTAAATTAAGCTAGTTATTTTGTGCTTGTATACAGTATATATTGTAATATTGTAATACTATCTGTGTGTTTAACAATAAATTTAGTCCCTTCTGCAATATTTAAACCCAATTTAACTTAAGCCTAAATTGACCACGCAATCATTTAGTGACAATAGCAGTCTCAGCCGAACTTCCCATGCTCTCACTAATCATGTCAAATGTCTGCGTGGTCTTGTCCATTTTTCATAAATCCGGCACAGCTGCGTCCATGGATTTCATTTCGACGATACCGTTGCAGTCCAGTCGCGGTTGCGAGTATGCGTGTTGAAGAGCATGCAGCGAACTAGATGAAAGGGTGCGTTCCAGTATTTCACCCCAGTATTTCTCCGAGAGGCCCTCTAAATCACAGTCAGGAGTGTGTCCCAAAAAGGAGGAGGTGTACTGTTGCAGTAGTGTTGGAACTGGTGATGTTTTTGTTCTTCAGATTTACGGCAAAAATCTAAAAAGTTAAATAAAATAGGAAAAATTGTTTAATTACATACACCAAAAAATTTACACATAATTTAGGAAAGGGTGTTTTTAAAGCAAATTCAAAAACTTAGAGAGGTGAGTGCTTTAAATAAGGGGTTGTTTGTTGTATAAACGTTGGATTAAAGTCCTTTTCGAAGATATCGCTAAAAATAAAAACAAATATCTATTTTTTTCCTAATAACAACAAGAATGTTGAATTTAGACTACCGAGTAATGACAAATAAAGAAAAATTAGAGACGCCTTAATTGGTGGCAGAATGCTCTTTTTATTTAAGCACTTAAAAAGTTATATGCATTTTTTTACTATTTTGTAATTTAGATTTTTAAGTTAACTAAAAATGAGATTTTGTTTCAATAATGTCAACTTAAAAAATCTCTTTAACAAAATAATAAACTTTAACAATGCATAACTTTATTAAATCCCTAAATGAGAAGAAATCCACAAAGCGAAGAATTTATAGATAAACTGTTTAAACTTTTATACCGTCTTTTCTGACAAAACCTGAAAATAACTAATACTTAACAAATGAAATACTTTTTAAAAAATGTTTATACAAATTTTATTATTACGAAATAATTTTCTTTGAATTGTCTAGATGACACTAGAATTTCTTTAAAATTTTATATTAATATTTAATTGCATAAGAAATCATTTTTGTACGAAAAGGCGTAAAATACAATTTTACGCCCCCATTGGAGAGCGTAAAATTGCACTTTTATGCCCTAGGGCAAAAATAAGTATCCATAACGCCCGCATTAGAGCATAAAATAGCACTTTTACGTCCTAGGGCAAAGAAGTTATCAAAAACTCCCGCATTCACAAATTTATAAAACAATTATTAAATTAATTAATGCCCCATTTTTTGGTATAAAACAACAATTTATTTAATTAAACATATGTTTAAAGTATACTGATTACAATTTGAGATATTAAAAGCTGGGAAATTTTCTCCTAACTAGAGAGAATGATTGTATCTTAATTTCAGTCGTACAAAAAATATTGTTTGCACCTCTGGTGTAAAGCACTTTACGCCCACACCTGCTTATTGCCCTCGCGAAACTCGGGCAACAACTTTTAGCCGCGGGCGTAAAAGTGCATTTTACGTTCTTGGTACAAAAATAACTATTAAAACCTATGCTCACTCCAGTGGCGTATCGCGCATGCCGAAAACGCCGCCCTAAAGCCGATTTTTAACGTTAAATAAAAATTTAAAATATTGGAGCTACAATTCCGGGAATTAAAAACTTTTATACTTACATTTTCTGCTTTTTCAGAAACTTTTACAATATTTAAGCTATCACTTATACTTTTTGAGATTTTGGCAAAAGCTGGACGGTTACTTTTCTTCTCAGTTTTTTGTTAATAACTATTTAATTTTTTTTGCAGAGAAAATCCAAAAATACCTCTTTTCTAAATGCCATTTTGGATCGGTTAAGCCATCAATCGTCTTTTTTAGAAGACTTGTAACAAGTTTTTGCAGAAAATCAACTGCTTGACTAGATTATTAATACAGGGTTCCTCATAATAGGCTACCCATTTTAATATTTAAATTATTTTTTTTTTAGTTTACCTAACAAACTTTTTATTATACTAAATTACAGCTAACTCTTTGAGATAGATTTATAATAACTTATAAATACTTGGCTAATTTAATTCTAACTTATAAAAATCCCGTCTTCTAAATGACCGTCACCAACTTCAACACATTTTCAAGCTTTGTTCGCGGGTCTAGTAATGAACTGATTCTGAACCAGAACCGAACTGGTTTAGAATTGTTTTAAAGCGCATGTCTAGTTATTTATTAGTTCGGAATTTATATTTACCGCGAACGATTTTCTATACAGCTGAGGATGTATTCTAACCTAGCCTTTTGGTTAGGATTTTCATGGTTAAATTGGATACTACACAAAAAATCAAATCCAAACAAAGGTAAATTGTTATACTGTCGAAAGCCACTCGAGGTCTCTCGGTGGAAGACGAGAGATTCCCTGCGTCCTCATCGTTTTTAACATAGGTATGTGTATTTAACTAAAGATAAGATTCAAACAACAAGAAATGGTAAAATCTTGTAATATTGTCTATATTTTTTAATTAAATCTATTTATTTATTTTATTGCATACATACATTCATACGGAATACAATTAAAAATCCTTTGTTTATATACGCTCAGAATCACAAAATATTAAAAAAATATTCCAACAGGTATATTAACTCGCATAAAAAGTGGCAGAAACAAATAAACTGTAATACAACGGTTTATTTCTGTACCATAAGAACAGAAAACAGCTGACCATGTCGACAATGCGCATGAAATTCCGAACTGAACTTTTAGTTCCAACAAAAAATCTCAGGACTGCTAATCAGGTTACGAACCGGCAACGAACTGATTCCATTGTAACCCGCGAACACAGAACTGTTACTAAAAATTCAGGATTTTACTAACTACGAACGCTGCTTTTTTCACTGCGTATGCGAATAGTCCCAAGAACCGGTTCAGAGTCGAACCTCGCGAACAAAGCTATTTTTAGATAAAAGTGGTTTACTAACGGCACCCGATTTCTTCTGTGGGGATATTCAAAAGCCAAAGTGTTTGCGAGTCGCTCAGGGTTGCTTTCCAGTGACGACAATTTTTGTGCGTCACGCTCCAGAGCTAAGCTCTTGAACTGCTCTGAGTTAGTCGTCACTGGAACGCATCCTTAGACAAGGAAAGAGAGATACTTTAAGAAATTTTAAAAATTTCGTTGTTTTTAACCTTTCTTGGCTTTATAATAATAATCTCTTTTTAATATCTAATTCCATTTTAAATGAAATAATTTTAAAAAATCCATCTTTAACCATAAAATTTCATTTTTTATTTCAGGTCTTGATAATTCATATTCCTGTTAAAATCTTAAGACCTCTTTAATAAAGTAATGTTCCCTACATAAAAAGGTGTGCAAAAGTCACCAAGTTTTGATGTTAAAGAAGTTAAACTAGCTAATTCTACTTTAAGTTTTCCAAAGTTTCTGTTTAGGTCCCATATACATTTTTAAATTAGGCATGAAGGACGTTCTCAACGGAGAAGTTTTATTAAACTTTTAGCAATATAAAACTTTTCATAAAAGGCCATTAAAATAATTAAAATATTATGTTAATTAAGCATGCAATAAGTATACTTTTTTGTAAGTAGGTAAGGTACTTATTTTTCGTAAAGTAAATTAGCTCTTTTTAATGTTTTTATTTACTTTTTAACCGACTTTAAAGCGAAGGAGGGTTATCAATTTGCCTGTATGTTTTTTTTAATTTAAACGTGTGCACTTTCGCGGTGGTCCCATAAAAAAACAAGTCCGGTTCGCAAGAGAAAAGTACTAGATCTATTGTTTTTTTCTGCCGTACGTTATTCGTGCGGCACAGCTGCCTCTAGCTGGTATATGCTCAAACGTAAGGGGTGCATTCAGAATCGACAACCTGGGGTAAAATTTAATTCCTATTCGCCTAACTAAAAGAGAGACTACAGTGAAAAGCACAGGGACGTTGTAATTTGATTTATTAACATTGGGAGGTCATAGTCTGGTTGGTTAAATCTTTTTATATTGTTTTATTATTTAAAAAAAAGATTTAACTAACCATGACACCCAACCAGTTTTGCATGACCGCCCCTGTAACGTTTCAAACCAATCAAATTACATCGTCCCTGTGCTTTTTACTGTGAGTCTCTGAAAGAGGTAATCTGGTAGTATTTTTTTGTGTGTGTACGGATTTAATTATAATTATAATAACTTAGGAAGCAAAACACATAAAAAAATTAATCGACTACAAAAAAAAAAAATAAATAAAACTCGCATAATAATCACTTAATAATTGACAATACATAAACTGCCATTTAAGAAACCAGTAGTTAATTTTTTTTTATAAGGGCTGTGGTAATACCTAGTTATTTCTACTTATACCGTGGTATCCGCAAATCCATAGTAAGGTCCTGAAATCCGTCGCCCCCTTCTACCTTCTGAACTGTTCGATATAGTTCCATAAAAACCTGAATAATGTTTAACCAAGTTTGCATTTTTGACATATCAATGACAGCATATGTCAAGTGACAGCCTACGACACTTTGGTATATTTATTTAAATAGAAAGACACCCCATTTAAAGCCCCCGAAGAGTTCTTATAACCCAGAATATAGCCTAGTTGCTACACATACTACAAAATGGCGGTACCTTTAATAATTACTCAAACACCAACTAATATCAAAAAGTTAGAGCGATGTGGATATTGCTGAAAATACTAAGTCTGTTATACATATGTGTTTTTTGAAACACCCTGTATATTATATCACCATGTAAAACGATCTTTAAAAAGGCTTTAAAAATAATGCCCAATAATTACATCTAACTTTGTTAGTTTCGAAAAAATGGCCATCTTAATATGTTATTCCAATAATTATTAAAGCACCGCCATTTTGTAGTATGTAAAAATACTGACTTTATATTTTGGGGTCATAAAATACTCGCTGGGAGCTTTAAAATAATGTCACACAAGACCCCTTTTCCACTTAAAGACATATTCCAAATACCGCTCCAGCTGTCACCTTGATATTTAGAGATGTCGTTGATATGTCAAAGATATACAGACCTTGATCATATATTATTATTCCAAAGTCTCGCAAAAATCGCTTTAGTAGTTGGGAAAGGGGCGACGGACTTTAGGACCTTTTGGTCATTTTTTGGTCAGCAAATAGACGTCATAGGACGACTGACAAAAATGACGTTAGAATGACCTCCCTGGGTCGCAGACAAAAGACGTCCCAGTAATGATGTCATAATGACGTCTTTAAAATGACAGAAAACATTGAGCGCACATACATTTTTTTATTCAAAAAAGCTAGTATGATCCGATATTTTATTTGAAAATTTAAATATGAAAAAATTCTTTACTGTTTGCCGAATTTCCCTTGCACTGCAAGGTCGCGGTCGCATCTCTCGGGACTGTGCTACTGTCCAATCTGGAGAGAGTAGATTTACACACAGACCAAAGAGTGGTCTTGAACTATTTTGGTTCTCATCGGTTCGGTGTAGGCAATAACAACAAGTTCCAAAAAATTTCTATAAAAAGCAGGAGATGGTTAATAAACGTAGTAATTTATTGTCCTTACGCCATCTATCGGTAGAGTTTTTCCTATTTTAATTTATTAAAATTATTTGTCCTATTTTCTGTCTTATAATATTTCGGTTGGATTTTGACACATAATGTCACAAAATTTTTCTGGCGGGTTTTCTAAACATAACGTCATTAAATTTTTATGAGCTAATATGACAGAAAAAATTACGTCGAAAGATGTCGCTTTAACGACGTCAAAAATACGTCCAGTAAAATGACGTCATAATTTTGGTTTGATGACGTCTTATGACCAAAAATGACCAAAAGCAAAGCAAGAAGCTGACGTCATAATGACGTCAGCTTGCTGTAAGTCACTGTAAATATTACTTACTCCACCAAAATGTCCCTACAAATTCTTCTAAAATGGTTATTGAGCGTCCAGTAAATAAATGGATACCAAAAATGGTTACTAAGTGCCCAGCCACGTGGCCACGAAATCAAAGCTGGGGGAGCACGTGAGCCGGTACATGCCGCCACAACTTCTTGTATTGTCCATGGTGTAACAGAACAATGAACCCCAGTGACATTGCAGCCATGGTTCTTGAGCACACGGTTGCTCAATTTTTCGTTCTTGATTTACTAACTGAAAAGATGTTGCAATTAGAAACAGAGCAAGAAAGAAATTAACATAATAGTCAAGATCGTGTAAGCGGCAGACTTTCGTCATTTTGTAAAAGCTAAAAGTGTGTTAGTGCATGCTTCTAACGTAGGTAGAAGCGTTGGGAGACTATACAAAAGTATCATTTATAGTGGCTTTGGCAGGTACTAGGTACCAGGTTGAAGAATTGAAACTTAACTTTCGTAATTTTGCTAAAAGTTAAATTTTATATTGTACCTATTAAAAGATATTTCCCCATTCAAACAATTTGTGTGGTCCGAGGAACTCCAGTATTTCTGGTATTTAACAAGATATAACAAAAAGTCTTAAATAAGAGCTGTCCCAAGCAGCAAGCTGACGTCATGTTGACGTCTCTTTTAGTCATTTTTGATCACATTTGGTCAGCAAAGACGTTATAAGATGACGTCAAAATGACGTTAAATTGACCTCCCTAAGTCACAGACAAAAGACGTCCCGTTAATGACGTCTTTAAGATGACGAAAAATTGACGCATATACTTTTTTAAAAAGCTAAAATGATATGATATTTTATTTGAAAATTGAAATAGGAAAAAACTCCTTACTGCTTGCAATTTCCTTTCAAGCAAGTATGCAAGGTCGCATCTCTCGGGACACTGTCCAACCTAGAGATGCAGATTCTTACACTAGCCGAAGATATTTCTTTCAAAGCTAATTGAGATCACCAACCGCAGACCAGTCTCGAACTATTTTGGTCTCATCGGTACGGTGTAGGCGATAAAAAAGATGTTGAATAAAGTAGTTTATTGTCCATTACGCCATCTATCGGTAGAGTTTTTCCTATTTCAATTTTTGTAAATTATTAGTCTTATTTTTCTGTCATATGATATTTCAGTTGGATTTTGACACGAATCATATAATGTCACAAAATTTTTCTGGCGGGTTTTCTAAACATGACGTCATTAGATTTTTATGAGCTAGTATGACGAAAAAATGACGTCGAAAGACGTCACTTAAATGACGTTAAAATGACGTCATAATTTTGGTCTGATGACGTCCTATGACCAAAAATGACTAAAATGACTTAAAATGACGTCATAATGACGTCAGCTTGCTGCCTGGGGTAGGGTATCCAAATAGGCATGTCCCAAAATATTTTTGAAGTATACAGAGCGTTCCAAAGAAAAGATTTTTTGCTGTGAGGTTAGTTTCTTTTAATAATTTTTTTGAGGCACTCTTTACACATCAAAATATTTCTAGGACATGCCTCTTTGGAATCGCTACAACTTTAATTTAAGACTTTTTGTCATATCTTGTCAAATGTCAGAAATATTGGACCTTCTCAGATCATTGGCCCCCCTAAAATGTTTGTCTGTGTGGTTGGAACTGGAACTGTCAAAACTGTCTGGCGAAATATCTTCTTAAATCGGGGTATACACGGTCATGCAAACCTGAAACGCACTTGCATGAAAGCAAATGTCAAATGAAGCCTTTGATTCTTTTGATTAAGATGTACCTGTCAGTTCTGCGTCAGTTTTGGCAGCTGGTGGCGTGATCAACTTAAACATAAGCGTAATTCAGCGAAGAGATTTTTGAAATTTTTGTCAATGTATATTCATTCTTTTAACTTTTCAAAAGCATGGATAACAGCTTGGTATATCTATAAAATCACGCAATACATCTTCCTTGCGCCAAAGAGCAATTTTGTTAACAAGTTTGCACGACGCGCGCCACTTAAAATCAAACTCGGACATCGAGTCGGATGCCAAGCTAGATGTGGCAGTTTTTTATACACACGGTTAAATTTGCGCGTGAGCTTTGGCTTTTTGACAGATGTGACAGTTTTGCATGACCGTGTATACCGGGTTATAGGTACCCAAGTAACATATTAAATATTCAGCTTTTACAAAATGACGAAAGTTATGTTTCAAATAATTAACTTTGGTACCTTGTACCTGCCAAAGCCACTATGAGTCAAACTTCATAGTCTACCATCGCTTCTACCTATGTTGAGAGCATGCACTATCTTCTTTTGTCAGCTTTTACACAATAACGAAGGTTTGCCGTTAACGGTCTCTAACTCTATAAAGGGTAAAAGAAAAGAAAATGCTCATAATAGATGAATTTGAGAAACACTAGGTACTAGTTTTGTTTGAATCCAAATAGTTTTGTGTTAGAAAATTGTATCATCAAAATCCATAAACAATATAAAATTAATAATTAAATAAATACAGGATATCCGATCATATTTTTGGCGCATTCTGATCTCGATTAACTTTAAGAGCAAATAAAAATATTAAAACGCGGTTTTCGTAGAAAGCGTAATATTTTTAAAGGTTTTTTTATCATATCCTTGCAATGGTTGCAACATTTCATTCACACGAAAACAAAATGACCAATTTTACGATATAGAGCAACTTTGTTATTTTAAATGACACACTTTGTACGTTTACCATTTGTTTTTACAGGGAAACTTGTCATTTTTATTTACGACACAAAAGTTTCATGAATAACTTCATCGTGGATCCCAAGCTTAACTTAGTGTATACCAAGGTTAGTTTATATATATATAGTTGCGACACATCCTCACCTTTTAGGCGGTTTGAGGTCGGGGACGCAAGGAAGAGCACTCCGGAGAAAAGTTGGCAAGACTGGGTAAAATCAAAGCTGATGATTAATCCAGTGGCGTCTAGAATTTGCGCATTTCATTTTGCATTGTTTTGGAAGTGATATTTGTTGAAAGATGTAAATCCAAATGTTTTTTATTTAAAGTAAAA
The DNA here is from genome assembly GCA_014170235.1 of Listronotus bonariensis. NCBI lineage: Eukaryota > Metazoa > Arthropoda > Insecta > Coleoptera > Curculionidae > Listronotus > Listronotus bonariensis. The sequence continues at coordinate 17,592 of JACEGR010006385.1, forward strand.
TAATTTACAACTTAATATTAAAAACTGCTGTTGTGTAAACCGTTGTTCTACTCATACAATAAACTGTATATCTCCGGCACTAAACAACATGGCCAAAAAATGGGAGATGTGACGTCATAACACGTCAAAGCAATATGGCTGAATGTCGCGACCCTATATAGACCGACTTTGGTGTATACCTTTTACCTTGTAGAACCGTTCTCTGAACTGTCAATAGTGTCAAGAACGGTTCTACAACATGAAAAAATGTCAAAAAATTGTAAAGGAACACTTAAGCCGGCTGTCCATAAAGCGGTTTTCCGCTCGCGGATGAAAATTTAGCGTTGTCATTGGCGGAAAAAGCATTTTATTTGCACTAACCAATCACAACGCCGAATTTATCATCCGCAAGCGGAAAACTGCTCTCATGGACAGCCGGCTTTATGGTGTCGTACTGGGCGGTTCTGGAGCATAAAAGAAATACAGCAAATGATAGTTACGAAATGAAAACTGTCAAATTATGACTTGTGACATTCTGACATAAGCAAAATTTTGTTTTTTTTATCTACACAGCGCTGTTTAGTGTTATCTTTTGTCCTGTCATTTATGGATGTTTTAACTAAATAAATAAATGTTTTTGAGAAACAAGAATATTCTTAAGTAATTTTTAAAGTCAATTTAAATATAATTTAACGCAAAGTATTTACAACTATACGTTTCGGCAATATTGCCAGAGTCTGTTAATTTGGAGATAGGCTTTTTAAAGACACCTGGTATATATCCAACTTACAAACTTTTTTGTGAAAAATAATTTTCTCATCAAGCACGACTTTTTAGAAGGAGGCCCATTTTCTTGATACAATTATTAATTAAATATAGTTTTCCATTAGGTCAGAACTTCCGAAAATTTTCATTTTTTTTTAACAAAAAAACTTACCACTAATAAGGCAAATACCCAGTAAACCAATTTTATTGGTCTTTGCGGCATTAGAAGAGCTATTTAAGCGAAAACATTTTCAAAATGACTTTCACCAGAACAATTTTAATTGGATTACGTTTAAGAATCGTGGGATGGAAACTGATAAGGAAAGCGGCAAAGCAGAAAACAAGCTATTAGTTGTGCATCCTTAGATATCTTACGTTAATATATCGATTTTAATGTTTTTTAACAAATAGGAGGAAAACTAAATTTATGCAGGGTATTTCTAAACAAACGCAAAAAATTTGGTGATTTCTTGTTTAAAACAAGATAACTTTATATTTATACTGAGAATAGGTTGCGACATATCCTCAACTTTTAGGCGGTTCTAGGTCGGGGACGTAAGGGCACCCTACGGAGAAAAGTTGGCAAGACTGGGTAAAATCAAAGCTGATGATCAATCCAGTGGCGTCTAGAATTTGCGCATTTCATTTTGCATTATTTTAAAAGTGATATTTGTTAAAAGATGTAATTCCAAATGTTTTTATTTAAAGTGAAAGAATTTACAACTTAATAAAAATTAAAAACTCTTGTGTCAACGGTTGTTCTAATAATACAATAAACTGTATATCTCTGACACTGAATAACATGACCGAAAAATGGGAGATGTGACGCCACCACACGTCACGACTTTGGTTTAAAACAAAGAGAATAGACAAGGATAGAGGATCAATCGCCGTTTCGAAAAGCGGCACAATTTGAAGAAAGGGTTTGCGGGATGGCAGGGCATGCGCATACGCACTCCAATGTGAAAATCGGCGGTATATTCAAAAACATTGATTTATTGAGTAAATATACATAAAACATTAATAAAAAGTGTGAAATGTGGTTAATACTGAAATTTATTAATAATTTAATAATTAAATATTGTTAATTTAGTGCTAATGGTGTATTAAAATCTATTTGGTAGAAGTCTATTTTTTCTTAGATTGGAATACCTAGGTTAATGTCGAAAAATATATATAAATTTTAGGGAAATAAGAACTAAAAATGAAAATCTAAATAAAATTATTTCTTGAAAACTAAACTTTTATTGTGAAATTACATTTTTAGCATAAAGAATGGTTGTAAAATGTAAAAGAAGTGTATAATTTTAAGAAATATTTGAAAACAGCACGCTTAAACTTACCAAGCAAATAAATTATAGATTTATTTTGATCCTATTTAGTTGAAAGGTATTATAGTGTATAAGTTAATATTACTTATCCTGAGAAATGCGTAGTAGGATTTCAGTTTCCATAGGCCACTGTGCTTGGTCCATTTTATTCGATAACTACATACTTGTTTTTTTAGGTATGAGGAAGCAAATAAGATTGTAGGTTTTAATTAACAATAAAAATTTAAGTTTCCATAATAGTGGGTACTTACTTATTTTTAAATAAAATACTTTTGTAAAGGAAGCTCAAAAAATGCTCGATATTGCGGAAAAAAATCTTAACCCTAAACATCTTTTTTTTTTCCACAAATTTTCGATATTGACAAAAATAAGTGTACATATACCTACCACCGAAAACAAATAATATGGGATGGTTGAATTTTTCCGTAAAATTAATAATAGTTTGCTTTATGGTACGAACTTAAGTAGACACACTCTAATCTTGGTTTGTACCTCAACTGGGTCAGTTATTTAGTGTTTAGATCATTTTTTTTTCGCTTTATTATAATTTTTATCACCATTAATACTTTTTAAACTGGTCATTAAACAAATAATAACATTTATTAGTCAAGAATTTGATTTAATTGAAATTAATAAAAATTCGCTTATAAATTTTAGATTTTATATATACTGTGTGTCCACTTAAGTTCGCACCATATGGAAAACTTTTTATTATTAAGTTTACGAAAAAAGTTATTCCTTATAAAAAGTTTTGCATGATCCAAAACCTAAAATGCAACCATCAGGTATTCAATTTTTCCAGTCGTATACGAGGTATATCAGAAAATTTGAATTTTGCTCAAGAATAAAGTACCTTTATTTTTGATAATATCGAAAATTATTACTAAGAAAAGTTGTTTAGAACTAAAAACTACGTTCAAATATACAATTACATCGAATTATTATGTAAAAATCCTTTTTCTTTTTGCACTGATAAACAAATGATTTATTGATAGTAATAATTGTTTGACAGTGAACGTTAAATAAAATTTGTTATCATGCCGGTGACATTTAGTGTGGAAGAAAAAATAGAAATTGTGTTAATCGTTGGTGATAATTATAAAACTTATCGTGAAGCAGCTGAAATATTTAACAACAGACATCCCGGGAAAAATATACACCATACATCAGTAATGAGAATTATGGAAAAATTCAAAACATGTGGAGATGTTAAAAATAAATTCACAAACAAGCGTCAAAAAATCGTTACAAGTGAAGAGATGAAGTTGAATGTAATGTTATCTGCATTGGAAAACCCTAAATTGTCTCTGCGAAAAAGGGCATCTTCGCTTCCAGATAATATTGGTAAAACCACAATATCAATAATTTTGAAAGAGAACAAGTTTCATCCATATAAACCACAATATATCCATACATTAAAACCTGGAGACTACGACAGACGACTAGAATTTTGTTTTCTTATCCAAGGAGAGCTAGAAGATGATCCTTTTTTGGCTAGGAAAATAATTTTTTCTGACGAAGCTACATTTACGTCTAATGGAACAGTGTCTTCGCAAAATTGTCGATGGTGGACTGACTCCAATCCTCACTTTACGATTAAAACTCGCGATCAATATTATTTTAAAACTAACGTTTGGTGCGGCATTTACAAGGATAAAATAATTGGCCCCTTTTTTTCGACAATCTATGACTTCTCAACGATATTTAAATTTTTTACAAAATCAGTTGCATGATTTTCTTCGTGACCTTCCAAGACATGAACGACAACAGGTATGGTACCAGCAGGACGGCGCAACATGTCATAGTACGATGGAAGTAAGGCAATACCTTGAAAATATCTTTAATGGAAGGTTAATTCATAGATATTCCGATATTTTTTGGCCAGCTAGGTCGCCAGATTTAACCCCACTAGATTTTTTCTTATGGGGTTACTTAAAAGAACAGGTATATCAACACAGGCCATTCACAAACGTAGAACATTTGGAAACAATTATTACGGAAACAATTCAGGGTATAACTCCGAATATAATCAGAAATGTATTGAGGGAATTTTCTTCTAGAACGGAAACCTGTATTGTAAGAGAAGGCGGATACGTTGAAGCAATAGTGAATTGATGATAAACTATTACACGCTTGTTACACAATTAACATTATTAGCACTGTGTACATAATTATTGTGAAATAAATAATTTTGTTATTTATCAATTATTTTAATGCATCATCAAAATAATGCAACATAGAGGTTAAGAGACGTAAAGGTTATCAAATGTTTAACGAATAAAGAGATAACTGATTATCTTGATTTCTTAGTAATAATTTTCGATATTATCAAAAATAAAGGTACTTTATTCTTGAGCAAAATTCATATTTTCTGATATACCTCGTATACGACTGGGAAAATTGAATACCTGATGGTTGCATTTTAGGTTTTGGATCTTGCAGAACTTTTTATAATGAATAACTTTTTTCGTAAACTTAATAATAAAAAGTTTTCCATATGGTGCGAACTTAAGTGGACACTGTATTTTCTGTTTTTTTTTAAGCAGAGGCAGAATGAAGATAATTATTTCGCGCTGGGACAAATAAAAGTTGATTAACCCTTAAATTTGTATTACTTGCTATTCATTTGAAATGGTTGTCCTTCCCTCTACCCTCTATATATAAGGTACCTTTTTTTAATAATGCAATTCTTTTATATAGCTTATTTATTTGTAACTTTTGTCCCTACAAATTTTAATGCAAAAGTTTAAATTGCAATGCAGCATCCCTCTAAAGTGCTTACCTTATTGTTACTAAACAAGTTGTTTAACCCCCAGTTGCGATACATATGAAACTATTAATATAATTTTCCGCTTTGGAAGTCTACTATGCAAGAAATACTACTTGTTTGCTAAAGTCGTGTGTAAGCAAATGCAAGCTTGATCTGCCAAAAACTTTATAATAAACTTGGTGAAGTTTTACTACACTATTTCGCCTAAACCGATTTAATATGCATTCTCGTAAAATTGGAAACTTGAAAAGTCTTAAACTATATTTGTATGGACCGTGCATGCAGTCTAGAGCCATTTTTTGTTGTTAATACGGTTCAAAACATTACATTTTCTCGCTAAACGGTGACGTCATATACGTCACGTATTTAACCGTGTTTGAAAACAACCCGGACAATGGTTTGAACACATTATAGCTATCTTTGTTGGGCGGGCGTATGCATTACACTCATTAAAAATTTTGTTGTGGTCATTTTTTATAACCTTTTAATATAATACTTGGTAAATGGCAAGTAAAAACTTTTATATTCGGCGTAAACTAAAGTACCTAATATCCCTAAAAAATCATTATCATAACCTAACAGCTTTTAGGCTATGACGCAAAGCTTTGAAAACCTACATTTTAATGATTCTCATATTTTTATTGTCATTTTCGAATACGGTTTGAACCACTCCGACAAATACGGTTAGCAAGAAAACTTGACTTTAATTACACAATTTAACAAAGCAACTATTTCTGCTCTCAATGTAAAATCTAATTTGTCCACATTTTAAATAGCTTTAACTTTTTATTTCTTAACTTAAAAAATAATTTAAAAATCAAAATGTACAGTGAATTATCAAGGTTTTTTCTGTTGTGAAGATTTTACAAAACAATTTTATTAACAGAATATATTGACATAACTTACTTTTTTAAAATGGGACACCCTGTATCTTATACTACCAATTAAAAGGTATTTTAAAGAGCTTTACAAAAATACGACATTTGATATATCTATCTTTAACAGTTTCTGAAATATGACCACCCGGACAATGGTTTAAAAACAATATACTTATCTCTCTCGGGCGGGCGTATGCATCGTACTCATTAAAAACGTTTTTTCAGTCATTTGTTTTAAACTTTTTACATGGCAAGTAAAAACTATTTTTATTGAGTCTAAAGTACAAAAAGTGCTCGCCAAAAAATAGGGACACGCAATTTTTATCACCATATTTAACTTGTAGTAACTTTGGAAATAAAAAATATTTTGAGCTGCGGATTTCGGTATGTTAAAGTCCATTTCGTCTAGATGACATGGCGCAAAATGATTTTTGAAAAATAATCAAATGTTCATGGTATACAGGGTGGTCAATGAACAGATGCAAAATTACAAAAAGTTTAGAGGTGTGTGATTCCGGTAATATTTTTTTTCGCATTTAATTATAGGTCATTAGTAAAGTAACATCAATATCTCCAGACGTTTTTGCCAGTTTTTTGATTTCAGCCCTTTAGCCCCAGAGACACTACTAAACAAAAAATGTGTCAAAACTTTGCTACCAATATCTTTAAAACGCTGTAACTTAAAAACGGCTCTACCGATTTCGACCAGGTTTTCACATTCTGAAAGCTTATTTTCTAGTTGTTTTTTATTACCTAACCACTTTATTGGTAAATGAACATTTCTATAAAATTAAAAACCTACATTTTCTTGAATCTCATATTTATATTGTAATTTTGAATTCCGGTTCTAAACCACTGAGACGAATACGGTTAGCAAGAAAATTTGATTTAGATGTTAAACAGAAGTGTAGGTTTAAAAAGTATACAGGGTGTCCGGATTTCTCGGTATCTGGGTAATTATATAGATACAGACTTGGTTTTTCGCGAACTGTTGCTACTTTTTAATGAAACGAAAGATCCGCTAAAAGATTTTTTATGGCTCTCTTAGTTTTTGATATACTTATAGGGAAAATTCATTATTTCTAATTTTTGAATCCCCTCGTATTTTAGTTGCCTTGTAACTAACAAAAAATTAAAAACTGATATTGGTAGATATTTTTACGTAGAGTCCAGTGGTGTAGTTAGATTTAAATAAAAAAAAACATTTTTCGAGATATGAACCAAACATATGATTTTTCTTATGGATCTTCCTGTATATTTCTTATTTATTAAATTATAGAGGATAACGGCTTTTTAAAAATAAATAATTCTTAATAGTTATTTTAAGTTTTTAACCCTAAATTGATGTTTATAATTTTAAATTTGAATTTCGCATAATGGGCCACGATATGGACTTTATAAGCAAAGAAGTAAGTTAGCGCTTAGTTCATAATTTGTCTGCATTTTACAGCAAAATCCAAGTTTTTTTTGTTATATGTTCTTTCCGCAAGTTTGTTTACTTATTAATCAATTAAAAACTGAATATTTTGGATCAGCGCCACTGTGTTTATACTCAAAACACACGGAAAAAAAATAAATCGTGAATCAAGAGATTTCAGGAGTTTAAAAATAATGCCTGGTTCCAAAATTTTGTGGTTTTATATTAAGAAAATTTACTTGCATCTAAGATCTAAAAGCGCATTACTTAAGAAGTATATTTCCTTAAAATATTAACTAATATTAAAACCATATGTCTTAAAAAAAGTGCCTTATTGTTTTAAAATATGTAAAATGGTAGGTTTGCTGTAAAAAACTATATAATTTTCTTTTAAAATACCTTATCATTTATACAAATTACGTACTTTTGTATCAAATTTGTCGGGATTTTAATACAACATATTAAACATATTTAAAAGAAGGATTTCTGTTTATTACACGCAATGTTTAAAAGTCTTATTGCTAAATCTCCTTGTCTACAATTATTATTATAATGGTCTTTAATTAAAAAAATCAACTTTTTAATCCTAAATACTGATGTACTCAAATTATGACATCCATTGTACTTACTTGCAGTACATTATTCAAGAAAAATTCATATTTTAAGAAACCCATATCTTTGCAAAAGAACCACCTTTTTTCTAGTGCAGGCGTTGTCGGATGAACAAAAATTATTGATTATTTACGATAGGACTTTTTTATCGTTAGCTAAGATGCAAATTACCTTGATTTTTGCAGATTTTTTACATTTAATCCTAAAAACATATTTCATTTTTTTAACTAGAAGTTGAAATATTAAACCATTTTGCTGAAAGGTGAAAACAAATAATGACAATGAACTGAGTTCTTTAGATATACTAAACTCACTGTTGGAGTTGTTGGTCTTATTAAGTTCCGCATTCTACCCTTTTATAGCTAGGAATGTTAAATACGATTGAAAATGGTCCTCATATTATTGTTTTCGTTTCTCTTAACGTGTTTAAAGCGCCACTATTAAGAAATATTCTTTAAACACATTTTTAAATACACGTTTGGCTTAAATGTCCCATGAAAAGACGAATCGTGTATTAAGTTTTTAGTCTTATGATTTAAGTACGTATAATAGGTATTTGCTCTTTTTCTAACACGACCTTTAGATATTAGTGGAAAAATAAAAGCATTATTTTTAATTGAAACGAGTATTTCCTAAATATCAGTTTTCCTTTAACTTACCTAATATTTTTGACCTGGTATAAAAACCTTATCACATTTTTCTAATACCTATTTAACAAACAAGGGTGTTTATAGGGGCAATTAATGATTGGGACCATTGAATGGTTACAATAGTTTTTTTAGCGATCGTTTTTGAGTGAGTAAGTGGAGAAAATCTAGACTATGTTTTACCTTTTAGGTTAATCGTAATATCTAGACTATGTTTTACCTTTAGGTTATTTATCCAACAGATCGGGTACGTCATAGTGTAACATGCGTAACAAAAATCCATTGTATTTCTAATTTTGTTCGGATATTATCTCGCATCTATTATTAAATACCTCTCACACTTTTAATTTAAAATAAATATGCATTATTTACAATATTCAAACTTTAGAACATATGGATTTTTTTACTTAACCATAAAGATCATAACGGAGAAATTTCAGAGGTACTAGTTATTTTTATAACATTTGTAGTAACATTATAGCGTTATTTAAAAGGTGTTGTGAAATATCCAAACGCGTAAATTGTTGACGTTAGATAAAACTCGGCGTTCACGCTAACTAGAACTTAGGCTTCATACCAGCTCTGATAAGCTGCCTAAACATTAAAAAAAAAGCGTTCGCTATTTATTCGGTCCTATGAGTTATTAACTTGGCAACGCTGCATTGCACTATTCCGCCAAAAGTAACCAATCGCGCGGCGATGAAGCGTCTCTTTGTATCAACTCTGTATCATTACGTCGCGTATGCCGATAGAGTACAAGTACAATAGAAACCCATTATGTGATGCGCAAATTGCTGTTCTGGTTAAGACGTGTTGAGTGATAGATTATTTTTTGTAAAAGGTGTGAGTGCCGACATAAAAGACCTTTTAATTAGTTGGGGGATGGACAAATATATAGACACATTTAAAGGTTATATGGTTAAATCAGTATAAATATTATAGTTTAAAAGAATATTATAATATGTACATTGACATTGGAAGTTTGCCTTTCGTTTGTAATATCTTTTAGGTACTGAATTCAGGAATTTAATTTAAAAATAAACATATTTTGTACAGTTGATGTCTTTTATTATCCATTTTGTAATATTTTAAAATAACTACGCTTTTAGTAGTGATAAAAAAATACACCTGCGTGTTTTCATACTGTTAAAACTAATCGACTGCAGCCGGGCCTTATATTGCCTAGAAAAAATGGGGTAAGACAATTAAATATATTCCAAAATAATTTAATTTGTTTTTAAAAGTAAAGAAGCCTGCCCCCGCATAGGAGTAATTAAAAATGAAACAAAAAAGTTGCTACATATGTAATAAACTAAATTATTAGTTGATAGAGTGCATAAAAAGGTATGAGGTTATTGTCTTTATTTTAAATTTATTGTTTCTTTTTTTATGGCTGACTTTGACAAAACAACTTTTTAGAGTATTTCTTTTCCAAAGTTAAAATTTTAAAACTGGAAACCACACCTCTTTAAGAATTAAAGAGAAGGGAAAAAATATGTATTTTCTTGAAAAAAAAAAAAGGTTTTGTTTTATTTAATTGGTAATAACTGAAACAAGTTACTTCTTTTTTAAAAAGAGCGGTACTATTTCTCTTAAGCTAAATATACAACATCCTTATGAAATTGTGGTTTTCAGTTTTTAACTTTAAAGTTTAATAAAAAATACTTTAAAAATATTTTTTTAATGTTAAGATGCATATCGGCCATAAAGTAAAGAAAGAATAAATTTAAAATGAAGACTTAAGTCCTCATTTTTAAAGACATTGTGTTACAAAAGGTACAATGAGCTTATTTTGAAATAATAGATGTATTTGTTTTAAGGACCTCCGTCTTAAAACAACAATAATATAAATTTAATATAAGGAAATGAAGTCCTTATATAATTGTCTTAAGGACCTGACTGCTTTAATTTACAACTGAAATGTACTCAGTTTAAAATCCTAATGCCTTATTGGAAACTACTACATACACATTCTAATGTGTAGCTGGCTTACTTAGAGACACAGAAAATTTAAAATAAAACTGCGTAATTTTAAATTAATACACTAAAAAGCCTAATTAAATGCACATGATATATTTAAACAAAGATACCTAAGAACTCTACTTAAAATATTTGATGACTTCTATAAACTCCTTTAATTAATGTAAGTCTTCGATTACCTTTATCCAAAAATGAAGATATCTTGTTTTTATTACAGAGTCCTTAATTGATGGATACAAATTTAAAAACTTGAGTTTCTAAATATAAAGAAATATTTTTTCGACTCATATCAAAATCAAGAAATCCTTAAATTAAGACGGTTTACTTTATTTTAAAGAAACCTTTTTTTCCGTGCAATGTCCAAAATTAATATGTATGTAGTATAAAAGGAACAGTTTTAAGAGGTAAATTCGGTGGTCTTTGATAATAAAAAAATCACAAAACTGTTTAAAAGCAAATAAATCGGCATGCTTGTTTCGCGGCCGCCTTTGCTATATTTCTTTTATGGTATGCAGCTTGATACAGCTGGCTATCGCATGCGCGTCGCTGAAATGGATAGCGGCGCTTTTCATATAAAATAGTCCGATTGCAGGCCAACTAACAAATAATGAAGTTAGCTCTAAGTTTATAATTTGTTTACATTTTATAATCAAAACCTATTTTTAATTTTTATTTTCTATTTTGGCCCCGCCCAACATGCCCCTTTACCCCTTGGTTCTGCAAGTTTGTTTACTTATTAATAATTAAAAACTGAATATTTTTGATCAGTGCCACTGTGTTTAATACTCACAACAATGTCCGAAATGAGTATGTATCCATAGGTTTAGAAAAACATTTGTTTTAAAACAAAATATTAGAAAACCATGTATGAAACCCATTTCTTCAAAATTTAAATTTCAATAATAAGTTTGGCAACAGTTTCATACAAGGTGTTCTACTGTTTTTATCTAAAATCATTTTTTTAATTCATAGATACTTACTACACTACTCAAAAGAATTATCGCATATGCTCAATTTCTTCCATAAGCTTCAATACAAAAATGCTTTCATTAAAATGGCCATATCTCTTTTAATTATTAAGATATCAAGACAATTAAAAAAATAAAATGTTAAGAAAACGTGAAGCTATAACTTTATATTAACCATTGTTTTTTACTGTTAGCAATAAATCCTACGGGGTGATAAAAAAAAAATTGAAAAAATGGATAATTTTTAATCGCCCTATATAATGTGCTGTTAAAAGGAGAAATCTCATTTGTTAATAATTTATACCCTTACCCATTTCTGATATTTTATAATCACAAAATTGTTTGATTTATACTTTTTAGACCTTGACACCTCACGTATATTTTTATGTGTGCAAATTTCCCAATGTTAAGTAACCCAATTAAAATTTAAATTTCCCAAAAACGTATATTTTTAAAATTCCCAAAATGTATACTTTTTATACTAGGTGTTCAAAATATTATAAATAGAAGTAAAATTTCGTATTTTTTAGTTTTGGTTAGTCCAAAAGTTTTGGTCCACTTGTCCACTTGTAACACTTAACCTGGAACACACTGTATATTGCTTTTTCTTAATGTGCCTTTTTAAACAAAACGTATATCATATAGGCGATGAATATGAAATATTTTGGTAAAATTCTTAATATGCGACTCACATTTCATGATGGATAAAAACTAAAGAAATAATTTTTGTTTTACCATTTATGCAACAAAATTTTATTATTGTTTGATGCAAAATAGAAATCAATAACTGATTACTTTGTGCAAACAAAATTTTATGATTTGGATTCAATATAATGTTGTCCAATGATAAAACTGAAATTTACCACAGTATTGTTTGAATCAGATTTTTATTAAAAATATTTTAAAAAAAACATGATATGCAAGATAAAATTTGGTTAATTTTAAAAATTGGTAACAGTTTTTTAACACGCTTTTATTAGCTTGGGTTGTAACTATCTATCTATCTATCTATCTATGTAACGGAATCTTTGAGCCTAATTTTTACCAACTTCCAGCGATTCAATTTCTTTGAAACTTTGCACACGTATCAAGGACTGATGACAATGCAATAATTTAAAAACAGTATCCCGTTATCCTGATTAGGACCGCCAGGATAAATAAATTCCTTTACAGATCCTCTGTGTCTCTTGACAAAATGGCAAAGGATTTTTAGTGAATAAACTGGAGCATTTATTTTTAAAAAACTAATTGATATATCGAACTAAAAAATGAAAAATAAATAATAGTTTAAAAAAACTAAAAAACACGCATTTATATGCAACCGAACTAAAAATTAGAAAATAATTTTTAATTACAAAGAGTTTGTCACTTGGGTGCTTAATATATTAAATGTTATAATTATTCTATTTGCAAAATATCTATGAGGGAAAAGTTATGAAAAAATAGTAAAGGCACCCCACGCTTTTTACTCTGAAGTGACAAACTCTTTGTAATTGAAAAATTATTTTCTAATTTTTAGTTCGGTTGCATATAAAAGCGTGTTTTTTTAGTTTTTTAAACTATTATTTATTTATATTTTTGCCAGTTAGTCCCCAATTCCAAAAAAGCTTTTTTAATATAAAATTAATGTCTATTGTTGGATATATTCTAGGCTTCGTCAGGTTCATAGGTAACAACCGTTAATAATGTTATTAGGAGATATTTACAGATTTTATAAGCCACAGGTTTTAGGTTAGCAAATTATGTTTAATACCTTGAAGAAAAAACGTCAATATACCAAAATAATTCAAAAACATTAGCAAAATAATATCATAATTCCAAAACCTCCTCTAATTAACCCAAATAATGGTAGGAAAGCCCAAGGGAATTGATATACCGAAATATACCTTCTCTACCAAATATGAGCCCCGTATACAGGGCCGATCAGACAAAACAAAAAATATATTCATCCGGAAATTTTCGAGCGCGTCCGATTAAGATAGGGCAAGTTAAATTTATTGTAATCAGTGTATATTTCAATAATCTGACAATTTAAGAGTGACATAAAGAATGCAGAGGGCTACAAAGTTGTAAAACAAAAAAACGTCCTTTTGACATTCTCGAGCGTGGCTATTTTTTTTTGGAGAAAATAATTTAAGGATTACGAAAACTATATATTCCGATACGATACGATCGATTTCCACAAGTCGACTATTAACAGTACTTTTTGACATATTCAAAATCTATAGCCGCTTTCACCACCGTTAAAAAGGTATACATTATATAGCATTTTTTCTTCTTATCATCTAAGCAACGCCGCGTTAGGTGCTGCTTCGGTAGGGTCGACAACGTCGATCACCGGAGTTAAGCATTGTGAAGCGCGGCCACTGACTGGATGGGCGACACTAACACGGTGTTCTGCTTGGGGGCTCAGAGGACGGACCGGAGCAGCAGCCATCCAAGTTATGGAATAAATGGCGTGTGAATGAGACGAAGAAGGGTCAAAGGCACAATAAGGCTATAAGATGCAGTGCACTACCTAGGGCGCGGCGGTGCGTTTTGCAAAGTTTTTTTTTTAATGTCTAGCAAAGTCTAATTTTTGGTATATTTATTTAATAAAAGTTAATTCAGTGCATTAAGGCTTACAAATTAAAAAAATTTTTGAGGCGGCATTGTTTAGAACGCTGTAACTTATGTTCTATATAATATACTAAGTGACATAGAAATCCGAACACCCAATTTAAATGGTTTTATTTTAATGAAATTTAGTGAATTTATTTATCTTACTGTAAATAACAATTGATAAAATTTTCAGCCTTATCAGTTCGACATTTCGGCTTTTATACTGTTTTTTTAATTCACTAACGATCTAAAAATAATTTTTGCAGCCGCAGTAAAGATCCAAATTTGGCGGATTTTGGTTGTTGACATTCTTTACTATTGGTTACGATGCCTAGAGTACGAAGACCTGTACGATTTTGTCAACTTAGTGAGTTTGATAGGGGCCGTATAGTGGGACGTCGAGGAAGCTGTACTTTCTTTTCGGGAAATTGCAGTTAGAGTGCAAAGAAGTGTAGACACTGTGGTTAGGTGTTGTCAGGCATGGCTTCAAGAAGGCCGTACGCAAGAGCAAGGGGCACTGGACGCCGCCGTAGAACAACAGACCGGGAAGATCGCCGCCTAAGATTATTGGCCTTAAGGGACCGTTTCTCCACTACCAGGTCCATTGCAAATGAATGGTTTGCGGAACACGGAAGACCTATTGGCATGCGAAGTGTTTACCGACGAATGAGAAGTTTTCGCCTGTTTTCATACCGGCCATACTGGGTCCTCCTTTAACTCGAGAACACCGACGTAATCACCTTGAGTGGTGCAGACAACGGTCACTCTGGGATCAGGAATGGAACAGTATTGTCTTTAGTGACGAGTCTCGATTTTGTTTAGGCATGCACGATGGTCGAGCCAGGGTTAGAAGGCGACGTGGTGAAAGGAGGAATCCACAGTTTTTGTTGAAAGACATGTTCATCACACTGTTGGAGTTATGGTTTGGGGTGTTATAGCTTATGGCTCCAGGTCACCTTTAATCTTCATCAGAGGTAACATGAACGCGCAGCGTTATATCCAGAAGTTCTAGAACCCCATCTTTTACCCTATCTTGAAACTCTGGCAAATCCAACTTTCCAACAAGATAATGCCCGACCACATGTTGCAAGAGTCACAATAGACTTCTTTCAACGTGATGATATCACATTGTTACCATGGCCACCAAGATCTCCCGACTTATCCCCAATTGAACACGTGGTTATGATGGATAGGAGATTGCTCAATTTGCGACGTCCTCCTCAGACTCTAGGAGCACTTCGAGAGGAGCTGGTGGTTGCCTGGAATGAGATACCACAGGAGGACATTGACCATCTGATCAGAAGCATGCCTAGGCGCGTTGGAGAATGCGTAACACATCGGGGTGCATCCACACATTATTAAAGGTAAAAGGGCTTTAAAAAAATGCAATCATTTTGAAATTTTTATCATTTACTTATTATGCTTCATTACGTACTTACACACAATTTTATTAAAATAAAACCATTTACACTGGGTGTTCGGATTTCTATGTCACTTAGTATATTTTTAACTTAGAATTTACATTTATACTCATAAATATATGTTTATAAATAATAATAAACTCAAACCTGTATCTATTTACTAGTCGTAGAAAAAAAATCATAGAAAATTCCTGAAAAACAGGCCGTCAGTTTAGGAATATTTAGGATATTTATAAAATACCTAATTTTCTTAAACATTAACGCCCTGTATCTTAAAAACAAAAGAACTTCGGTCTTATGTTCATACTATGTTCATACAAACTTTTTTATAAAACGACACAAGAAATCACCTCTTGAAGTTTTATTTTGTAATTAGCCAACACCCTGTATAAAAGAATGTTCTACATAAACGAAATCATGACTTTTTATCGTTCCAATCGTAAAACCTAGAAAAATTCAGGAAAAGGCGTCATCCATGTGGGGAAATACACGAAATCTTTTCTAAACACTTTCCATTTTTCAGGATTTTCTCCACTGCAGCTCGAAAACAAGCCCTGAGACCCTTTTACTGCCCGATATTTGCATTTTGTTTTATCAGCGGTCCCATCGTGTGGGTTATGCAAAAGGCGCTTGAATGTAATTTGTTTTTCAGCATCGAAACGGTTTAATAAAATTTAAAAGTAGCATTTTTGCAGCAATGATGGAAAGTGCAGGTTTTAGTAAGATCGAATTTTACTATTGGATGGAGTAGTCAAGAGTTAAAGTGCTTAAAGCAGACAGTTTTGAAAGGATTGGTAAATAACTATTCTGATAGAATTCTTTTTCTTGCTAGTTTAACAAAATAAGTAAATTGCAATCCTTCAATATTTCTAGTTTCTGTTCCAATGCCTTGATATTTCCTTTAGCGAAAAAATTAAGTCTTACTCGACTTTTACTGGTCAAAGAAAAACAAAACCATATATTTTTAATTGCTTTAGGAAAACACTTGGTTAGGTTAGGGCTGTTTGGTATCCGAACCACGAAGTTCCATTGTAAAATCGTATGTATTCTGTCAAAAGTACATAATGCTTAGCTAAAAGAAAATCTAAAATGTATCGTCGCATCAATTGATAAACTAAACAGAAACAATTCAGTTTAAGATACATTTAAAAATAATAATTTTACGGGTATTGCTAATTTAGTGCAACGACATTACATTTTAGTATTTAAATAATTTTTTTAATCATAGCTTGAGTTTATTTCAATTAAATTAAATTTCTAAAAGCTCAAGTTTGAGACACATATTTAAAACGCTTAAAAAAATATATAACCTAATTATACCGGGTGATGCATCGCCGGGCGGGACATAGGAAATCCCATGTAATTTTTAATGGGGTCAATTATTGGCTCCCTAATTATTTTAGAAAAATATTCTATTAGAGTTTATTGAGGAGCATGCAAATCTACGTCCATGGTAAAAACTTTAGATTTTTCGGTTAACCCGTTTGCTAGTTAGATGCTAATATATTTTTAAAAATGGTTACAATATTATCGCCTCATATTTATGAACAACAATCAAAATACCAGTTAGCGTGACAATACGTTGTCATTTTGAAATTTAGTGCTTTATTATTATCAACAAAACGTACAGTGAAAAGATTTAAGTTGTATTTATACAAACGAATTAAGTTAAGTTAAACTAAACAGTAGTATAACTCATGGTTAATTTTTTCGCTCTACGATTTTTTGATAATAATAAAGTACTAAATTTTAAAATGAGAACGTTATGTCACGCTAACTGGTAATAATGTAACAATTTTTAAAAATATATTAGCATCTTACTAGCAAACGGGTTAACCAAAAATCTAAAGTTTTTACCATGGATATAACGTATGTCCTAAAAGTTTTGGCACAAAACTCATTGTCTTTAATTTTAACAAAAACAAAATAATATCAAGTTGCCTTTGAAAACAAAAAGTTTATTTACTTTGTTTACTGTCAGTTAAGATTTATTTATTTTGAAGTTTTCGCTTTAAGATGTCGTATAAATTAGAAATAAGAAAAAGTATCTACAAGTTAGTTGGGCGGATACCCAAAGCTGAAATCTGTCGAATATTCCAGAATGAAAACATTTCACGCAGAACCATTTATAGAACAATAGCGGAGTGCGAGCAGGGAATACCATGTCTGAATCTCCCAAAAGTGGAAGACCACGTGCATTTACCGCACAGAGGTCAGAGAGATTGGTGAGAAGAGCAAAAAACCATATTGGAATGTCAACGAGGAGACTGGCTAGGCAATACAGATCTTCTAAGAGTACGATATCGTTGGAATTGAGGAGAAATGGTCTTAAATAGAAAGAGAGACGTAAATGCCCCAAATACTCTCAAGCGCAGCTTCTTCGTATACCAAGATGTTGTCGTCAACTGAGTTTTGTGCCAAAACTTTTAGGACATACGTTAGATTTGCATGCTCTTTAATAATTTTTAATAGAATTTTTCTTTAAAATAATTAGGAAAGCCAATAATTGACCTTATTCAAAATTACATGGGATTTCCTATGTCCCGCCCGGCGATGCATCACCCGATATATTATTTATAACAACGGTATATTAATTTAAAGATATTTTTCTTAAAATTATAGGTATCTGTTTATTTTTTAATGAAACTTATTTTTTATGAATCATACATGGTAGTAGACTAGATTGCACAATGGTTGCCTGGAAAAATTTGGCCGCAAGTATCTTTACAAAAAAAAAAATGGTTGCCAGCTTCCAGTCAACTTTCGAATTCATTTTTCCTACTACTCTTAGCCTAGTAATATAGGTATTACGAAATGTTGTTAAAACAGATATACAGGATGTTAAACAATTTTTTGAAAAATCGTTTGTCTGTTAAGATCTTTAATACCTTTTATCCGACTATGATAAAATTTGGCGTTGTTGTTTGTAGATTTAAAAAGTTTATTTAAGTCAAATTTGATTAAATTTTTTCAATACAGTGGCGTCTTGAACTGTACCTGAACGAATATTTCTGACACAAAAATGTACGTCACTGACTTTTACATAAGTTGTATATTTTATTTAAATTAAGCATATAAAAATACATCGTTATGATTTTTAAACTTATTTCGTATTTTGTTTAATTTTCTCGAAATAAAATAACATTTAGGTAAGTAATTTCGTATCCCTGGACCACACAAAAATCAGAAGAAATATTGCACTTAATCTAGAAAACTTTGGTAGTTTAAATGGTAATGGTATTTTATTTAGTGTTTTTTTGTTATGCTCTTATTTATAAAACTATATTAAAAATAATTTTCAAAGGAAAATTTTCGCTATGTTTTTTGTGTATGCAATTAGGTGGATTTTATTTATTTTGGTAAAAACTAAGCAAGATACAAAAATGTTTAAATTTTCAAAAAGCTGTATATGGAAAAAAAAATCCAGGATATATTTCCGGACCCATGTTTATATGAAATTTTCTTTATATTTTTTTATATAGAATCTGCCCTAAAATTTTTTTCACAACATTTTGTAACACTTATTGTTAGTATATACCTGTCTAGTTAGTAGTAGGAAATTGTATTTTACGTTATAAGTCCGGTAGATGACTTATTACTGTACGAGATGTTGACGGACGAGACAACGCCAAAGAGAATAGGCAAGGATAGAGGATCAATCGCCGTTTCGAAAAGTGGCACAATTTGAGGAAAGGGTCTGCGGGATGGTTGAGCATGCGCATACGCACTCCAATGTCAAAATCGGCGGTATATTCAAAAACATTGATTTATTGAGTAAATAAACATAAAACATTAATAAAAAGTGTGAAATGGTTAATACTGAAATTTATTAATAATTTAATGACTAAATATTGGTAATTTAGTGCTAATGGTGTATTAAAATCTATTTGGTAGAAGTCTATTTTTTTCTTAGGTTGGAATGGGTTAATGTGGAAAAATATATATAAATTTTAGGGAAATAAGAACTAAAAATAAAAATCTAAATAGAATTATTTCTTGAAAACTAAACTTTTATTGTGAAATTACATATTTAGCATAAAGAATGGTTGTAAAATGTAAAAGAAGTGTAAAAAAATATATGAAAATAGCATGCTTAAACTTACCAACCAAATAAATTATAGATTTATTTTGATCCTACTTAGTTGAAAGGTATTATAGTGTATAAGTTAATATTACTTGTACTGAGAAAAGCGTAGGATTTCAGTTTCCATAGGCCACTGTGCTTAACCCATTTTATTCGATATCTACATACTTGTTTTTTTAGGTATGAGGAAGCAGATAAGATTGTAGATTTTAATTAACAATGAAAATTTAAGTTTCCACAATACTGGATACTTACTTATTTTGAAATAAAATAATTTTGTAAAGCAAGCACAAAATGCTCGGTATTGCAGAAAAAAATCCTAAACATCTTTTTTCCACAAATTTTCGATATTCACAAAAATAAGTGTACTTTCCCCTAAGAAGAATTCATAATTTTTAAGATATTTCATATACCTACCACCGAAAACAATTAATATGGGATGGTTGAATTTTTTCGTAAAATTAATAATAGTTTGTCTTATGGTACGAACTTAAGTAGACACACTCTAATCTTGATTTGTACCTCAACGGGGTCAGTTATTTAGTGTTTAGGCCTTTTTATTTTTTCGCTTTAGTATAATACTATTAATACCTTTTAAACTGGTCAGTTGTCTGTCTTACAGTTCAAGGATTTTTTTAAATATGGAGTGATGCATACAGAAATCCTCTATTGGTTCATTGTGTTTTTACCTCCAGGAAGATATTTATTGAATATATTTTACGTATTTATATAAAATATTAATGTATATAATATTTAATTAAAAAAATAAATCTTACATAAAGTGTTAATTTGTTTTTATTTATAAAAAAAACAACCTAAATAATTAAACAAATAATTTATTTTAAAAACCAATAAATTTACACAAATGTTGTTTCATTAATTTATATTTATAACACAGGTCACACGTAAAATTAAACCGAATAAAACACAAAACAAATAAACAGCCACAACAATCACAAAACATCAGCCATATTGAACATATTAAAAGTCAAGAGTTTTGACATTTATAACAGCCAATAGCAAGCCGAAAAAAGAACCTCTCATGCGCATGACGAGTAATCCCGCTGTGTTAAGTTAACCATCAAACCGGTTAAAGTTCGCAAGATATTTGGCTGATAGTATTGATTCAGACACAAAAATGTTACGTAAAAAGTGCGTACTGAAACAAAAAAAAAATTAAATAAACCCATACTTTTAAGCAAGCACGTGCTTTTTAACAACTGCAAGCAAGAATAAAATAAAACTTTGACGAGCTCTTTCGGTCGCTGAACTTAATCACAAGTCGCAGGTGTGTGCCATTTTTTAATTGGTGGGGGTAAATCAACTGTTTCTCTCCCTTGTCCATTCTCTTTGGACAACGCAGGAGACGAGTCTGAAATATAAACGACTACTGTAATAACACCTAACGGACGTGTATCGTCTAATATATTTTTTTCATACTGTCTTTATAAAAATTAATAAATAAATATTATTTATAAAATTTTAAGATAAGATGTTGTTAGTTTTTAATTATTTTACTTAAATTACGTAGGTAACAGCCTTGTTCTCCAAATCATAGGTAACTATGATTATTCTTCACTTGTCACTTCATAAAAAAATATTATATTAATTGTAGCTCCTATATAAACGGTATTAAATAGGTAACGCTAGATAGGTCCAAATTAAATAGAAATTGCCAAATTTAGTAAAACAGAATATATTTGAAAATTTAACAATAAGTGTGTTTTATAGTAATATGATAATTTTCATTTACTACACTCGGTAGAAAAATATATTTTACAAGTAAAAGTTCCTAAATGGTATTAAATATGTAGCTCTAGATATATTTCTAAATAAAATAGAAATTACCAAAATTAGTATTAAACAAAATACTTTAAAAATTGTCTGTTTTATAGTAATCTTGGTAAAAAATATATTTTAAGTACAAATAGAAATTTCCAGATATCCTAATATCAGATGAAAATCGTTTACTGTATGACTATTTAGTAGAGAGAGATAGGGCATTTAGGGGCCTCCGTCCACCGGTGGAGCTTATCATCTCAAAATCTTAGACGTCATTCGAAATTTAGGAATCTTGCGCAACGCGTTATTTAGGGCGTGGTCCCTACTATCTGTCAAACCATAAATGTCATTTGTCACCTGTCAAATGTCACCTGTCACCTGTCATATGTCAAAAATCACGTGACTAGGAAAATGGCCGCCATGCGTAGGATACTTGCGCTATGGTCATAAATCGATTTGCGCAAACGCGAAAATTCCAAGTCATACCGTTCGGGCGCTATCGACTAAAATCGTTATTTAACCTTGATGATGAGTCATTGGCGCGCGGTTTAAATTTTTTAAATATAGTGTAACGTCATACCTATCGAATAGCGAAAACCGCATGACGCCATCTTTAGTCATAAGGGCGCTACAGCTGTTTAAAATATGATGAGAGACACCAACCAGCGAGTAAGACGGTAACCCCATAGCAAACTTAACCATAGCGGCCTTATTATTAAACTTAGAATAATAAAACTTGAACAAAGAATAGTTGCTAACGGTAAGTAATCAGAGAGCCGTATTTTTTCTTAAGCCGTTATTTTCAACCAATTAGAGAGCCGTATTTTTCTTAAGCCATTATTTTTAACCAATCAGAGAGCAGTTTACCCTAATAGATGGTTTCTCAACGTACCCCTTGTAATTTCAAGGTCAAAGCATACGTCAACAATAACAAACATAGCTGCGGTTAGATAATAAACGGTAAAAAAACAGTGGTAACTAAATAAAAAGCAGTGTTTGTAGTAAAGCATTTATTATAAAATAAAAAAACATACATAGTTGCCATATTTCTAAATAATTCTTAGAATAATACCTTATAAAATAGGATATTTAATTATAAACTCAACATGTATTTTGGTACGTGTTCGTAATTTATCTCCTAAAAATAAAATATAATCATTTAAATTTAACTTCTGGTGTAACAACTCACTTGGTTTTTCATATGCTGTTGCGTTTATACACGTTTTAACAGGTGTATCGATATTAACATATTCAATAATTCCACTTGTAATGGGAAACCTGTGGTAATCAAATTTTGTGCCATTTATAAAAAGATGTTTTGACAAACCCTTTTCGCAAACCAACATAATATTCATGTAGCCATACAAGTTGTTTTCGGGCTTATCCTTTACGCCATCTTCTGTTTTAAGCTTTTTTGCTAAATGATATGGATGAGTTAAATTACGTCCGAACTTGTCGAGAGTCATCTTGAAAATGATGTTATGTTACTAAATCAACTCTTTTTATTCAATAATATCGGCTTCCTTTAACTCTTCAATAATACTCATAATCTCATTTTGGTGGTTATTATTACCCACTTGCTTGCTAGCCATTAACAATCTTAATCTATCCACAAGCTCATTTGGATCATCCCAGTAAATATAATCAGTTTTATTATTGTTAAATATTTTATGTTGAGTATCAATTGGTAAACCATAGCCTTGAGGATTTTGTGCTCTTGTAATTCGCAACTGTTTATCGCGTTCTTTTTGTTTTCTTATTCGCTCCTCTTTAATACGTTCCAGTAATGGTTTAATTGTTAACATGTACTTGACACCTCTGTTGCCAGCATGCTGTTCGTTTTCATCAAAATTTCTCTTACTAGCATTCGTTAGTAAAACCAATTTTGCAAATGCTCGCTCATCTAGTGCTGTAAATTTGCTTTTTAACGGATTGGTCTTGAATATAAGTTCATATAGACCAGAGTTCCAATAAATTTTTCCCGTTTAACATAAATATCTGGGCCGTTAAATTCAAGTCGAGAATCGCCGAAAGTTAGATGATCAGTAGCCATATCATGTTTTAAATAGTTTCGATCGTACTCGTTTTCCGTATCTTTTATAAAACCTTTCACATATTCTCTAGGTAGCGGATCATACTGATCTAGATATTCTCGAAAGGATTCTTCTGGAATACTATCAATCTGAACAGGATTTAATTGTGGGTCGACTCTAAAGTCATCATCAAAGTAACTTTCTTCAGGTTGGTGCTCATAGATAGTTCTGTCTAAATTAGTTTCCTCTGTTTCGCCTTCTTCCATCATTTGATCATTTTCCGACGGCTCATAATCCATATATTCTTCTTCTTCTTGTTCAGCTATATCATCTTGTTTTTTAACGGGACTGGCAAAGTTAAGAGGAGTTCGTGCTTTCTTTATTACTGTATGAGTAAAATTTTCGCTTTGACGTCTTTTTAAGGACTTTGGTATAAATGGTTGTCTATCAGATTGAGTGTTTTGTATTGATTTGGATATTATTTTTGCCAAAGGTTTATACGTATTTTCCAATATAACAGCATTCTCATAACGACCAGCTTTTATTGAATCATATAACTTTTTACACTACGCGAATGTTTATCAAGGAGTTGAAAAATGTTTGGATCTTCTTGCAAACTCCGCTTATCTTCTGAGCGCTGATCATCATTCGTGTCGAACTCTAGCTCACCATTCTCACGTTGCTGCTTCATTAAAAGCTTGTATTTTTTTCGAATACTATTGGAAGCTTCAATTATTTTACGCCTCGCATCCTTGTCCAACTTGTTCAAATCCATGGTAAAGATATATTTTTAATAATTAGCTTAAGCGATAACAGTCTTTATTTTCAAATACAGCACTGTTTTTCTAAAATACAGCACTGTTTTTCCAAAATACAGCACTGTTTTTCTAAAATACAGCACTGTTTTTCTAAAATACAGCACTGTTCTTCTAAAATACAACACTGTTTTTCTAAATACAGCACTGTTTTTCTAAAATAAAGCACTGTTTTTCTAAAATACAGCACTGTTTTTCTAAAATACAGCACTGTTTTTCAAAAATACAGCACTGTTTTTCTAAATACAGCACTGTTTTTTCTAAAATACAGCACTGTTTTTCTAAAATACAGCACTGTTTTTCTAAATACAGCACTGTTTTTCTAAAATACAGCACTGTTTTTCTAAAATATAGCACTGTTTTTCTAAAATACAGCACTGTTTTTCTAAATACGGCACTGTTTTTCTAAATACGGCACTGTTTTTCTTAAATACGGTACTGTTTTTCTTAAATACGGTATTATTGTTAAAAATCTTTATGTAGCTCTAGACACGTGTTGACTCAATGAGGGGTGGGAACTAAATGATGGCAGTTATAGTATAGCGTAACATATATAAATATACTTAACATTCCGATTCAATCCTTAGTATTGTCAAAGACTTTGTGCTGTACGGTCATGCAGAAGTTTAAGAAAAAAATCAATTAAGAAAAAAACTGCTCGTAAAGGTAAGGGGATTCCCTTCGCGACCGCGTTTCAAAAAGCGAGGGAGGCATTGTACGTGGAAAAACCGCAAGATCTTTTTCTCTGCTGCTGAAGTAGCTCTGAAGGCATTCAATGGGGTGGAAAAAGAAAAACCTGCAGATGTAGTACCTTTACCTGTAGTCGGCGGATTTCTACCATTTTTAATACCACTTTTTGCCGGCTTAAGCGCCGTAGGAGCACTTAGCGGTGGAATATCAGGGATCGTAAAAGCTGTTAAAGATTCTAAGGCGGCGCAAGAAAGATTAGAAGAAGAAAAGAGACACAACAAAACAATGGAATCTATTGCGATTAGCAAAACTGGTAGCGGTTTATATTTAGGACCATACAAAAACGGTTTGGGACTCTATTTAAAACCCTATAAATACAGATGACTCAAGAAATAAATTTAGTCTTACTTCAACCGTCATGCATACCTTTAGCTTGAGTGGTAATAGTTCCATCTTAGAAGCAACCTATAACCCGCCCATCTACTTGAGAGATGACACTAGTGAATACGAGCTTGGTTTAGTCAGTTTAGAAACGTTTAACGCCATACCCAACATTGATAATAGTAATAACAAATTTTATGTGGGTAATATTACTCTAGAAATCCCGATTGGATCATATGAAATAAGTGCAATAAATGATTATCTACAAGAGGCCATACAGGAAAAAATAAAGCCATCAATAATTTTAATTGTACCCTAAGCCTAAAGGGTAATGTTAATACGCTCAAGTGCGAGCTTGAATGTTCTCATACAGTTGACTTTACTAAGACAAATTCTATTGGAAAATTGTTGGGATTTCATAATATTTTGCTAAAGCCCAACGTTAAACATGTATCGCAAACACCTGTAAATATTCTGAAAATTAACGTGATTAAAATCGAGTGTAATATCGTTACTGGCGCATATCACAATAATATGCTTGTTCATACAATACATGAATTTTCGCCATCAGTACCAGCTGGTTTCAAAATTATAGAAATTCCTCAAAATGTGCTTTATATGCCTGTATCCACCAAAATTATCAGCAACATTAAATTAAAACTGGTTGATTAAGATGGTGAATTGGTTGACTTTAGAGGAGAAGTTATAACTATTAGATTACATTTGAGAAAGTCTTTACAAATAACTACTTTGTGATATGTGTGTCAGTATACTGCAGAACGTTGTGCAGAGCACACGTGTTATGGTTGTGAAATATAACGCCAAGAAAATTGTTAATTTTAACCAGCTTTGGAACACTAAAAAGAGATTAACAGAAGAAAATATAAGATTTCTTGCATCCATAGGGCTTCTTGTTAAGAACTCTGAAAATGAGCATTTTAAACGTGACAGATTCGCTAAACTTTGATAACTCTATTACAAAAATAGAAAGGCATAGCCATTTACCGTACTCCAGCTCTTTCAAAAATAATGATGAAATTCGAATACCGGTGCAACAAACTGATATATACACCCTACCTTGGGCAAGTCATATTTATTGATGAAAGAGTTTCAGACACTGCTAAACTTGTAAACAACTTTGTGGGACACCTCTTTGAAGAAATTCGTCTTGAAATTGGCGGAAAAGTTATTGATTCGACTAGATATCCTGGAATAGCAGCAACAATGAGAGGTTATGTCTCTTACAATGGTAATGAGTTAATTAAATATAAAAACGCTGGTTGGAGTATTGAAGATGATTTTACCTGGGACGGGATGGGCTCAAACGGAACTTTTAATGTTTGTGTTCCACTAAGGACATTACTAGGATTCGCTGAAGATTTTCAAAAGATACTTATAAATGTTAAGCATGAACTAATATTATTAAGAAGTTCTTCCGATAAAAATGCCGTTATTAACACTACCGATGGAGAAAATGTACAAGTTATTATTGATAAAATTGTTTGGAGGTTACCACATATTACAGTATCCGATGCTGAACGACTAGAACTTTTACAGATTGTTGGAAGTGGAACTGAATTGGATATCGGTTTTAGAAGCTGGGAACTCACAGAACATCCTTCAATACCGATTGGAAAACACCTTACATGGACCATTAAAACTTCTGTGCAGGTGGAAAGACCAAGATGGATAATTTTAGGTTTTCAAACAGATCGAAAGGATAACCACAAGAAAAATTGTAGCTTATTTGATCATTGTGACGTATCAAATGCAAAGCTTTATTTAAATTCTGAATTTTATCCATACGATAATTTAAATTTGGAAATTTCAAAAGGTATAATAGCTACTCTCTATGAAATGTACTCAGAATTTCAAGAAAGCTACTACGAAAAAAGAAAACGAACCACTTTTAACTCCTAAAAAATTTAAAAACAATGCATCCTTAATTGTAATTGATTGTTCAAGACAAAATGAAATCCTTAATTCTGGCATTATTGATGTAAGGTTAGAGATTGAAACAAAAGAAAACTTTTCTGCAAACACAAATGCTTACTGTTTAATTATTCATGACAAACTTGTAAAATATTCACCATTAACAGGGTCTGTGAGAAGAGTTTAAATATCCTATTTTATAAGGTATAATTCTAAGAATTATTTAGCAATATGGCAACAATGTATTTTTTAATTTAAAAATAATTGCTTTACTGTAAACACTGCTATTTATTTTATAAGGTATTATTCTAAGAATTATTTAGAAATATGTCAACAATGTATATATTTTTTTTTATTTTATAATAAATGCTTTACTACAAACACTGTTTTTTATTTAGTTACCACTGTTTTTACCGTTTATTATCTAACTGCAGCTATCTTTGTTATTGTTGACGTATGCTTTAACCTTGAAATTACAAGGGGTACGTTCAGAAACCATCTATTAGGGTAAACTGCTCTCTGATTGGTTAAAAATAACGGTTTAATTAAAAATACGGCTCTCTGATTGGTTAAAAATAACGGCTTGATTAAAAATACGGCTCTCTAATTGGTTGAAAATAACGGCTTAAGAAAAAATACGGCTCTCTGTAGTACGGTTGTAGTAGGGGTATGTTCAGAAAATATTATTTGGGTAAAATGAAAGGAGTATATTAATACTTATTTAAGACGTCACTGTGCGCGTTACGCCTTCCGCTTAAACCAACGGCTTAAGCGGGGGTGCAGGGTACTGGGGGCCGTAATTCTTAGAAGTTTAGGCTTATCATGTGACAGATTTGACCTTGAAATTATTTACCGTTAGCAACTATTCTTTGTTCAAGTTTCATTATTCTAAGTTTAATAATAAGGCCGCTATGGTTAATTTTGCTATGGTTACCGTTCTAATCGCTGGTTGGTGTCTCTCGCTATATTTTAAACAGCTGTAGCGCCCTTATGGCTAAAGATGGCGTCATGCGGTTTTCGCTATTCGATAGGTATGACGTTACACTATATTTAAAAAATTTAAACCGCGCGCCAATGACTCATCATCAAGGTTAAATAACGATTTTAGTCGATAGCGCCCGAACGGTATGACTTGGAATTTTCGCGTTTGCGCAAATCAATTTATGACCCTAGCGCAAGTATCCTACGCATGGCGGCCATTTTCCTAGTCACGTGATTTTTGACATATGACAGGTGACAGGTGACATTTGACAGGTGACAGATGACATTTATGGTTTGACAGATAGTAGGGGCCACGCTTTAAATAACGCTTTGCGCAAGATTCCTAAATTTCGAATGACGTCAGAGATTTTGAGATGATAAGCTCCACCGGTGGACGGTGGTCCCCAAATGCCCTATCTCTCCCTACTCTATTTAAAAATTTAATTTTCTTTTGGCATCCAAAAATGACATTAATTAAGACATAACAACAATCACGTGGACATTTATAATGATACATAACAGCGTTACTAGGCAATACATTAGATACTAGTAGTACTAGGTACCGTAATGTGCAATTTACCGGCACCAAATTAAAACAGGTTACGTGGATTTACTGAACAGTATGAAATAAAATTAATTTGAATGGTGGCAACCCCTACTTGCGGCTGACTGGAAGCTGGCAACCATATTTTTTATATTCCTACCATCATTATCTTTTAAATAATGTTGGGTTTATTAATAAAACATGTACATGCAATAAATCAACAAAAATTATTAAGAATAATTTAATTAAAGGTATTTGTGGCCAAATTTTTTCAGGCAACCATTGTGTAATCTATTGATCTACCATGTATCATTCATAACAAATTAGTTTTTCTACTACTGTATAAATAAGAAAACTTTGTGGTCCTAGCAACGCGAATGATAACGAAAGAGAACCTTCGTGTTACCTGGTTGCTAAGCGTTGCTAGCTACGAAAGTAATATTTTCAGCGCCTGGACAAAAAAGTAAGAGTAAAAAAAAAGAAAATATGCTTGTGGGAAATATTAGGATTTATTTATAAAAAGTAAATAATTTATGACAAAAAATTTTTAAAAACTAGGTTAGGTATTGACATTAAAAGTAATTGTGCAATTTGGGCAATTAGCAAAAGAAATTGGAGGAATAATACTTGAATTAACAGTTTTTAAATTTTTTGTTGGGGTATCGTTATCATCTTTAACTACGTTAATATTCATATTTTTCACTGTTACTTCATTAAAGGAAATATTAGTAGGAATTTCGTGTAAAATCTTCTTTGAAATTTCCACCTTATTACTATAGGATTCAGCAATATATCCCTCCGCAACAGAAGAAGACTTCCAACCGCCATGCCTTTTTAAGTCCAAAATATCGACATCCGAAGGATTGGCACGGAACGTAGTTGACGTTCTTCTAAAAGAATGGCCAGTGTATCTACTGCTGTCTTCAAGCTTCAAAAACTTCGCAATTTCTTTAGGTACATTTGGTGTGCTTTCCAATTACTTGATTAACACATTTACCTCTTTTATAACGATACAATAAGCGCTCATCTAGAGCATTCCTTGGTCTCAGCTTAATATATTCCTGTAGAAATCTGACATAAGGAACTGAGCCTTCATCGTTGGTTACTACAAAGTTTCTTTTAACTTTATTTTTAGACTCCACTATTTTTACTATAGCCACGTCATTTCTTATTTCTACATCACTTCATTCTGTATATTTCGTCTGTCCGGCATGCCCCAGCCACTCCCATAATGGCTATTACTTTCATTGCTAAGTAACTTTGATCAGGCGCGTTAAGTAAAAACTTTATGATTTCTTCTTGTTTAAAAATGTTTGAATTTTTTGCCTCATAGCCATTGTTTTTCCTTTTAATAAAAGCAACTAGTTTCTTGAATTCCGAAATATCTTGATTTTTGTTTACGGAAATTGTTAACTTGAGCATGGAATATACAGACCAGAGGGTTGGTGGTGATAAAGACTCGGATTTTTCTTGAAAATACGCCAACATCACATTCTCGTCAATCCGCCCCACATTTTTTGTAGCAAGCCAGACAATGTCAACAATAAATGTGTTGCTATGGATTAATTTTTAACAGGTAAAATTTTAAAATCTCTGATATTTCTATTAAAACATGATGTTAATAATTATTAAATTATGCGATACATAGAACAGTAGCAGAAGAAATATAATACATTACACGATGCGAAAGGCCTTTCAAGTGTTCGGAGGAACCACCTCACACCAAAAAGTAAACTTTCGCATCTTGTAATGTAAATAACTATTTATTTTAAAAAAAAACAGATACCTGCAAATTTTAGCGACTCTTAGTATTATTTGGTTTATTAGCTTTTTAAAATGCTAAATATTCAAATTATAACAAAGGTTGCTTTATATTTCTTATTCTACGGTCGAAGACAAACACTTTGATGTAGTATTAGTATGTTTAATTTTTTTTGTGGTACGATTAAGCACTTTCGCATCGTTACGGGCAGAACGTGTTACATGCGGAACCTCAGCATAACATTTTACCAATATGAACACCCGGTATATCATAACAAAGAGTAATATGGCATACAGGTATTTTTATTTTTTTCCAAAAAATGTCTTAAATCCCTTAAACAAATTTATTTAGTTGATAAACAAACAAGTTGTGAAGTTTTAGCATTCTTTTTAAGTTTTTTCCTGAAAGTCCTAATCTTTCTTTTTAAAATTTTACGTACCTATGTTCTAAACAAAAACAGACCTTGGTTATTCATTATAAAACGTTAAGATGGGCCGACGTTTAAAATATTATATTTTAATTTTTGAAAATCCCAAAAAACAATAAAAATCTTAAATAAAAAAAAATAAATATTATCTATTTTTGTGGGATAATCGTAATCCTTAAATTAATAAAATTATAACAAAAAATGTTATCCTTTTAATTATGGAGATTCCCTGAGATGGAGTTTCCCTTTTGGGGAAAATTTGATATCAAGTTTGGTAAACTTTAATAGGATTTACATTATGAAATGTAAATACGGGTAGAATCTGCCACAAAACTCTAACCTGACTTGTTATGTTTAAGGAGGTGAGAGGTGATATATTATATTATAAGTTTTTTTTTCAGTTTGTGTGGGTAATATTTTATAGTTGCCAAGAAAATAGATATAGTACCCGTCATAGATAATTCATTTGTCGGCAAATCTTTTAAACTCGGCGAAAAACAGAAGAGGACTTCAAATATTTTTATTTTCCCTATAATTAAATAAATATGTAATCTGACGAAAATGCTACATATTAAAAGAAATATTGTGACGTTAACATTTTGAAATACTACTTGACGTCACTGGGCAAATGTACCATATGGAACTATCTCTTGGGACAATGAGACCGGTGGACCATCAACACTAACTTTGCATTTTTTAAAAAAAACAACTTAACTTATTTGACTAATTAAATTTAGTACGGGCATATCCCTAGGGATAGCCCGTACGGGGCTTAACTCAAACTTTAACTTTTTACTTTACTTCACTAACTGCTTGTTATCTGATAAACAATCAATCCCCGTCTTAAAATTTTGTTCTCTTTAAATATTAAATTTTTCAGTATTTGTTTTGCATTTCTAGGCTACTCGCTTGTTTAATGTTTTTGTTTTATTATTATAAGAGTAACCTAGAAAATTGTTTGATTTCTACTTTTTAAACCTTGACACTTCACGTATTGTTTTATGTACCAAATTTCCCAATGTTAGGTAACCCAATTATATTTAAATTTCCCAAAAATGTATATTTTTAAAATTCCCAAAATGTATACTTTTTTATACTAGGTGTTCACATATGCCCCTTCCCTGAAAGCGTTGGACCCACAACGCTATTAGAAATGAGCCAAATTTACTTTAACCCCTTTAAAAAAAATTAGTAATATTATCGAAAAACGATAGTTCCATATAGCTTACAAATATTTAAAACCTAACATTATGTTACTTATTATATAAATTACATTTATCGTAAATAATCTTAACGTTTTATTAAATTTTTTGTTTTTCCAATTAATTTTTTTTTCAAAAAATGCACGAAAAAATGTAAAAATAGTTTTTTTTCTAAAAAATAATTCATTTAGGTTATATTTAACATTATGACTCTTTTTTTTTGGAAATTTTAAAAAATTCTTCCGGATAAATTATCTAAAATAATTATTTAAAAATTTCTAGCTGCTGCTGAAATAATTAGTTCAAATAAGATTTTAGCTTAATTGTTAAAAACCATTTTTAAGCTTTTTTTAAGTAGGTACTTTAAATAAATATAGTTTTAACGGTAAGATTATTTTTTAGACAAAAAATGACCTAATAATTGTTACTCATAAATTGTATATTTTTTTTTATTAATCTTTAAGTTTACTAGATATTTACGTACTACACAAACAGCTAAATAAGCAAAACAAGTTAATAAAAGCGTGTTAAAAAAGTTTGTGTTATTTAAAACTGACCAGTCCTGTAACAATAAAAGTGAACTTGGCCTTGTCTCGTCAGCAAAACGTTGAACCATTAAAAAAGTAATTCAATGATTTATTTTATATACCAGTGGGAAAGAAAATAATTAACTATGTTTTACATGTACTATTAATTAGGTGATTTTTGTCTATTTTATCTTTTGCTCTTTTTTAAATTTATGGGATAGTTTACAAACAAAAAAAATATCTCTTACATAAAAAGAAAATCAATTTTTTTTAAATATTTATACTTAGAAATTAACCTAATATTCCACATTCTTCTTATACTAGCCTTTATAAAAAAAAATTGCGTCCCCCTTGCCTGCCTGTCCATGTCCTTGATGGTGCGTTCCATTGGCCATTTGTCCTGTACTTCTCCACGTACCATTGTCTGCCTTTCATTCCCATTTTCTTCTTCCACATCAGGTTACTGCAACTTCATGCCAATTTCCCCATATCCTGAGCTTTCTCAGGGCCGCTTAACTGTCTTGTACCCCACAATTCAAGACCATACTTCGGAGCTCTTCCCCATACTAGAGCTGCGGCTTCCAGTGCTAATGCAGCCTCATGCTGCTTCTGAACTTCGTCTTCACGACGTACCATACAACTTCGACACAAATAAATATATTTCCATATTCTTCTTTATCACTTCTGGCTAACACCATTTAGCCATATTTGAAAACTGAAGATATACCTTATCTTCCTTTTCTTGTAGCTACGCTGCTACCTCCTTGCAGCTACGCTACGCAACATATTTTTCCCCATCTTCGTCCTTTCACACACATTTCTTCTCCGGGGAACAGGACGCCTTTACCATATATATGGTATTTTCTTCCACAAATAACTGAGGGGTAGGAAGGGCGTACCATAAGCGACTTTTCCTATCGCTTCACAAAGGGCACTGGAACTGGGGCGGGCACAGCTTACCATAACCGACGTTTCACAAAGGTCACTGGGAACGGGGCGCCTCCACCATATGTGACGTTAACATTTTGAAATACTACTTGACGTCACTGGGCAAATGTACCATATGGAACTATCTCTTGGGACAATGAGACCGGTGGACCATCAATACTAACTTTGCATTTTTAAAAAAAACAACTTAACTTATTTGACTAATTAAATTTAGTACGGGCATATCCCTAGGGATAGCCCGTACGGGACTTAACTCAAACTTTAACTTTTTACTTTACTTCACTAACTGCTTGTTATCTGATAAACAATCAATTTCCGTCTTAAAATTTTGTTCTCTTTAAATATTAAATTTTTCAGTATTTGTTTTGCATTTCTAGGCTACTCGCTTGTTTAATGTTTTTGTTTTATTATTATAAGAGTAACCTAGAAAATTGTTTGATTTCTACTTTTTAAACCTTGACACTTCACGTATTGTTTTATGTACCAAATTTCCCAATGTTAGGTAACCCAATTATATTTAAATTTCCCAAAAATGTATATTTTTAAAATTCCCAAAATGTATACTTTTTTATACTAGGTGTTCACAATATTAAACATGAGTTACAAATACTTAATAAATTTAGCACAAATAAATAAAAAATATATATAATCAAATATTTAACTAAAAGAACTACTTGCCGCACAATTGAGATTTGCGTCTGTGTTTTAAGACAGACACTGACCGTTTACTTATTTCTTCTATTCACGAAATCTCGTCGAACATATGAAACCACAACGAAGCCTTCGGTGAAAAGATATTAGTTCGTTTAAATATGGGTAAAATAAAATATCGGCTAATATTGATTTTTACCCAATAATAAGTTTTTCGGTTGTCTTAGGACAGCAGGTAGTTTCTACGTTAAAAATATTTGTAATTAAATTAATTTTTATTTATTTTTAGGCAAATTTATGTACCAAAAGATCATTTTTAAAAAATATCATGTAAATTGGTGAAGTTTCTACTGCCAAAAAAGCTACCGATACTGGACTTCACGTAATATTCCCTGCCGTATAGGCAACACACGGTGCATACCATATATTGTGTTTTTATAAAAAGAAATTAAAACAATTAATAAATAATAGTTTAAAAAACTAAAAAACACGCTTTTATATGCAACCGAACTAAAAATTAGAAAATAATTTTCATTACAAAGAGTTTGTCATTTCAGAGTAAAAAGCGTGGGGTGCATTTTACTATTTTTCATAACTTTTCCCTCATAGATATTTGCAAATAGAATAATTATAACATTTAATATATTAAGCACCCCACGCTTTTATTCTGAAATGACAAACTCTTTGTAATGAAAAATTATTTTCTAATTTTTAGTTCGGTTGCATATAAAAGCGTGTTTTTTAGTTTTTTAACTATTATTTATTTTTCAGTTTTTAGTTCGATATATCAATTAGTTTTTAAAATAAATGCTCAAGTTTATTCACTAAAAAATTCCTTCGCCATTTTGTCAAGAGACACATAATCAATTAAAAACGAAGGAAGTGATGAATCAATTGCCCTTGCGCATTCGCCATAATTAAAAAAAGGATTTATTTATCCTGGCGGTGCGAATCAGGATAACGGGATACTGTTTTTAAATTATTGCATTGTCATCGGTCCTTGATACTTGTGCAAAGTTTTAAAGAAATTGAATCCCTGGAAGTTGGTAAAAATTAGGCTCAAAGATTCCGTTACATAGATAGATAGATAGATAGTTACAACCCAAGTTAATAAAAGCGTGTTAAAAAAGTAGCGTGGCGACGTCTCAGTTCCCAGAAGATCACAAAAAATTATGTTAATCCGTGAAGTAAAAGTCTCCAACGAAGTGTTTGAAAATTATGGCATCGCGTTTTAAATATACAAGGTGTAATTTAATTGATGGTAAAAATACAGGTTATGATTCCTTAGCTTATTTTAAAAGAAAAGTTTATATAAACTTGTGTCTTAAACCTCATTAACCTTTACGTTACGGGGTGTTAATATTTTAAGAAAAAAGCATTTACAAATATTTTTACTAGTGGCGTCCGTACGGGATGAACACTTGAAATGAAAAAAGTATGGTACGCCATTGCTTTTAAAAAATCATAAAAAAATATTTTTAAATTATCATTTCTTTGGCAACAAATTTAATATCTTGCCTTTTTTCGTACTACGCGCCGTTTTCGCATAAAAAAAACTAAAAATAGGGGACCAGCCTACTAGTTTAAAATAATTTTGCTATAGGTACCAAAAATGCATCAAAAACGGTTTTATTTTTTTTACGTGAAAACGGTCCATTGGACAAAGAAAGTTCAAGAGGGTAAATTTGTTCTTAATTAAATGGGAATTTAAAAAATATTGTTATTTAAAAACACGTTGGCGTATCATACATTATTAGTATACTTCCCGCACGGACGCTACTAGTAGAAATAATTAAAAACTTCTACAATAAAAAGCCTACTGGTGTTTAGTGGGTTTATGTTAAATTTTATAAAAATATCTTAAAAAGTTTTAAAGTCATGATAAAAAAAACAAATTTTTCCTAAAACTAATACGCTGTAGCTTAAAATTTAAGACGTTTAAGTCCTATGTTCATAATATGAACTTTTCTTCCTAAATTAAGCTAAGGAATTATATCCTGTATTTTTAGCCATTAATTTTATTACAACGTGTATAGATTTTAAAATTTTCTATTTTCGGAATATCCTTCCATATTATAGTTTAACTGCTTTATAAATCCATTAAAATTTATTGACATTGTAAGGCAGTCCATATTAATGCATTGAACACCACGTTAGCATGACGACAAAAACCGACGCAGCAGAGGCGACCGTCAGAATTGTAAAGGGATGCTGGGTTATACAGAATATCAGGGAAAATAAAGGAGTCCCCAAGAGCTCCAATAAAGTCAAGTTTTTAGACAATTATTAACCCAGTGTTATACAGGGTGGTCACTTAGTAATGTTCCAATTTTAACTGGACAATTGTTAAGTTAAAATATTGCGATTTAACTAACCTTACCTCAGTATAAAAGTTGATACTAACTGAGATACGGAATGTCAAAATTCAAAAACATTTTAAAATTATTTGGATAATATTTAATAAGTTTTTGATATTTTAATAAAATTCGGCTTCTAGAGGTTTCCTGACATGAGCTTTTACATCTGATGTTAATTTTCGAGTGTACTAACACCACTTTGAATATTTCTAAAAAGTAGCAACTTTTTTGTGCTTGTGCTCCTCTATGTACCATCTAAGTAAAATGTGAAATTCTTTCATGCTTTTTACACAAAAGAGGTATACTTAGTAAGAATCGTTTTGAGCAACCGTTTTTAGATTTTTGCTTTAGGTTACTTAGTGCAACCCAAAAATGTCTTAATAGTCTGGTCAACATGTACATTTTTGGGTAAAATTTTTGTATATTCTCCAAAATTACGATCGTCGTCATTCGATTTGAAATATTGTATAGAAAGTTTAAGAAAAAGTCCCGAAAGAGGTCGAAAAAATTGCAGAAGTTATAAACAATAAATAAAAAAAAAAGGAGGGTTTTGGTTTTTAATATTTCAAAAACTACAAAAGATATTTAAAATTAAAAAATAGATTAAAAAAAGAAAATATTTCCTAAAAAAGTGTAATCTTCCGGAACTATATCTTGAATATTTATAATTTTAACAGAGCCCCGAAAATAGCGCTAAAAAATTTAAATATTCAGGATACAGTTCCAGGAGGTTGAACTTTTTTTAGGTAGTTTCTTCGTCTTTTAAATCTTTTTTTTTTAATTTTAAATATCTTTTATAGTTTTGAAATATAAAAAAAATAAACCCCAATTTTTTTCATTTATTGTTTATAACTTTTGCAATTTTTATCGGACCCTTTAGGGACTTTTCCTTAAACTTTCTATACATTATTCCAAATCGAATGGCACCTTGATCGTAATTTTCCGATAATATACAAACATTTTACCCAACCTAACCAGAACTAACCAGACTATTAAAAACCGGGTTTTAGCCATAACTACAATTGCATCAAAAACGAATTTAATGTATTTATCCATATACTTTTTGGTTGCACTAAACCAATTAAATGTAAATATCTTAAGAACAGTGGCTCGGAGCCAATCTTGACAAGTACACTTTTTTGTGTAGAAGGCGTATGTACCAGCAAATTAGAAATATCCCATTAATGTCATTAAGTGTTTATGGCAATAGCATATGTTAGTCGGTTTCCCTAAGTCACTAAAGATTATTTTTAATAGGTTTAAGAAATACAAAACGAAGGGGCCTATTTATGGTTTTCTGTAAATATTATTGTCCAGGAGCCACAATAGAAGTTTCATGTAATTGAAAAGTCAGTCTGTCTATAATGTTGGTTAGTTAAAAGTCTGTCTATGATGTTGGTTAGTTAAAAGTCTGTCTATAATGTTCGTTAGTTAATAGTATGTCTCTACTTTTCTATAGTTTTAAAAGTCTGTCTATAATGTTGGTTAGTTAAAAATCTGCCTCTAATTTTCTTTACTTTTAAGTCTGTCTATAGTTGTCAATAGAGTAAGTTTTGTTAATAAGTTAAATAATAGTCTCACTATGTCTTTCTTTGATTTCGGTTAAGTCTTGCTTTAACCTTTTTTAAGTAAAAATTTAAGCCTTCTTATAGTTTTTATGCTTTTCTTTAGAGTTTGGTTGATTTTCTAAGTTTTCATTTTAACTTTTTACTTTTATTTTTATTTTATATTATTCTCATATTTTTATACATTTTTTAGTTATTTTTCTTTATTAAAATTCTAGTTAATTTTGTTTAAACATTTCTTTTAATTTAACATTCATCTCCTGTTACTAACCTTGAAAAGACAGCTTTCGTGTAAATTGTGTGGCAAAACGTTAAAAGAAGCAGTACAAGTTAGCAACAGAGAAATTAGGTAAGTGTAACTTGGAATAAGCTAACATGTACTAACTAAGTATTGTTCTACAAGATCTTCATGCTACCAGAGTGTCTTTATCAAATTATAATTTTTGTTCTTCTTAATTTTGTTGTATCATGACTTGGACACTGTTTGCTAGTTGCCGCGCTACCACTTATTTTATAGGACTAGCTCACTGTCTAAGTAATATAATA
The DNA here is from genome assembly GCA_014170235.1 of Listronotus bonariensis. Classification (NCBI taxonomy): domain Eukaryota; kingdom Metazoa; phylum Arthropoda; class Insecta; order Coleoptera; family Curculionidae; genus Listronotus; species Listronotus bonariensis. The sequence continues at coordinate 56,188 of JACEGR010006385.1, forward strand.
GTAACAGAGAATACGTCATTCTGTTACACGTAGAAGAATTTACTTATATACCAAAATGGTCAAAGTAGTGTAGGTGGTGTCTTCTAGTAAATACAATAATATGTATACCGGGTGTTGCTCCGTCGAGCGGGACATAGGGTATCCCGTGTAAATTTTAAACTAGTCAAATATTGGCTCCCCCAATTATTTTAGAAAAAAATGTTATTAGGATTTATTAAAGAGCACAATAAGTTCCACTCAAAATGAAAATTTGAGCATTTTTTAACCAACCAGTAAAGAGTAAACTGCTTAAATACTTCTGCAACGTAGTATCTCATTATACACCCTGTACTCTAGAAATCAATAATAAAAAACCATATCGATTTATCAGTGACTATTAAGATCATTAATTTATAATGTCATTGCCAAAACTGAACAATTTTATACGAAAATTTGAAAAATATTCCTCGCATTTCATTTTAGTTTACAGCTAATCCCAACACATGCACTCACAGTTACGTAGGATAATAAAACAAATTTGTCTACATTTAAAAATCAATTTATGACGAAAATATCAGGATTTAATCAAATGCTTAAATATTCCTCCATTAACTGTCAGATAATAACTCAAACGATTATAAAACTCATTTCTTACGTTGGCTAGTTGGTACATAGATATTCTGGCACATATCCGCTACTCTTCGATAACTATTTCCCTAATAAAACCATTTTATAATAGTGATTTTTTCTTGATTTGACTAGTTCATTATTTAAAAATGATGTGATATTGATCTGACAACTTGAACGTAAGAGGTTAAATAATTTTAGAGCGTAAGAAGATAGGAGATTCGTAACTTATTTTAGCATTTATCTCTTAGCTGGCGGACTGAGAAAAGCTGAAATTTGTACACTGAGTACAACTTTTCATGCTCTTTAAAAATCCTAATAATATTTTCTTCTAAAATAATTAGGGGAGCCAATATTGGATCACTTCAAAATTTACATGGGATTCCCTATGTCCCGCTCGACGGAGCAACACCCGGTAGACGGGTCGTAAAAACTCCTGGCGTTTTTTTGAGAGCATTTCTTGGGAGTCTATTTTATTGCTCCCCAAGCATTCGCTGATGTCCAAAATAATGTTTTTTTTTGTCAGCAATGTGACAGGTAGTTTGGCAGCATCGTCCATAAATCGTTTTACAATAATTGTTTAGTGATTGGTCATATGAGTCGCTAATGCCATCAAGTATTGAAATCTGGAAATCTGTTTACTTCTAGGTGTAGGTAGGTATTTAAATGTAATATTAGTTTGGAGCATCCAAATATATAAAAATTTAGTTTGCTCTGGGATCAATCAAGGGGTAATCTAATGCTCCCGGCGGAAACGATCAATGGTACCATGTGTCAAATTTTTTAAAGAGCAAAAAAAACTCATCACCCTTCAAATTCTATTTTTACGTAACTAAAAGTCAATGCCCCTTGAAATTCTATTGCATTCCACCATATATTTCACCTATTTGGATGCATTGGCCCCCGTGCACCCACGTACTCGCTGCCACTGCCTGTGTTAATAAGCAATTTTGGACATCGCTTTTCCTTATTCTGTCGGGTTGAACATAAAAAGAAAACTTTCCTGGGGTCATTAACATGATATTTTAAATGATAAACTTTTGATTAAAAATGTCGTAGAAGGGTTTACCATGGGTTCTGTGAAGTCTGATACACAACAAAGCTGCAAGATCAAGATGAACTGAACACGGCAAGGCCAAAAGCAACCTCATTCTTAGTAGCTGGCTTAGGTTTATAATTTTCGTTTAATTTGTTCGTAATGTTAACTCTTTTCTATTATAGTGTGGTTAAAGGTAACAGGTTTGAAAATCCCTATTAATATTTTTTAATAATCTTCATAACTTAAAAAATGGCGCTTTCCAAATCCCAAGATAAGAAGACAACTTTGACAATAATTTAACATAATTTTTGGATTCCAGCTTTCTTGTTACAATATTACCACCACTTATTTTTAGTTTATAAACTAAACAAATAATTCTTCTGGAATAAAAACGTTGGGTTCAAAAGTTGTATCTAAAGATTTAAGAGAGGTTGAAATTTAATATTTTGCATTAATTAGTCTCAGAAATTGCAATATGAGGTTTCAAGTCTTGTTATTTGAAAACACAAGCCTTTTAAATACTGTACGAGCAGAAAATTTTATACGGAATCTGAATTTGTTAACAAATACAGGGAGTCTCTAAAAGCTGCGGAAAAAATGATACCACAAACTTCTGAGCCTAAACTATGACGATTTAACCCAACTTACCTTAGTCTAAAAGTAGATTTTAAACTGGATTTTTTTAAATAAAATACCCCGTATATTACATTACCACTAAATAGATATTTTTAGGAGCTTTAAGAAAATACCACATTTGATATGTCTTTCTCGTATAGTATCAAAAATATGGCCATTCAAATCTAAAAATATATTAAATTTCCAATATATCACAGCATTAAGCTATAAGCAATAGGTTTAGTATCAGAAATTAAACGAGGAAAATAACTATCTACTATTTTTTAAACTTGGATGGCTATATTTCGAAAACTATAAAAATGGACACATTAAATGTTGCTCTTTAAAATACTTTTTAAATGATGATAATATAAGCAGGGTGTTTTATATATAAAAAAATCTATGTTACTGGCAAACTTCTGAGGATGGTTATAAAACTATGAAAAATTGGATAAATATCATCACATGTGGACTTTTTTAGGGATTTAAAAAGATCTTTTTAATGGTGATTAAATATACAGGGAGTTTCATTTAAAAAAATGTAATTTTACTGTACAACTTAAAAACTCGATTGTCAATTGTTTTTCCCAATCATAAGTTTTAATGAGGGGGATAAATGCTACTAGTCTGCTACTATAAACTATTTCATATTTTAAGTAATAACAAAGTTACCAATGACCGACACTTAATTTGAATGCCCCTGTATATTATAGTATATTTTGGGCGCCAATGAGTGGGTTACAGTGTCGCATGCGACATCAGTGTTATTTTACTAAATTCACATAATTTTTAAGCGACACTTTAAAGTGATATTGAAAAATAGACCCAGAGTGAAAATAATAAAAAATTCTAATAGTACAGGAAATGAAGCTCAAAAAAAAAAGGTTAAACCTGGCAATTCCTTGATCCTGCATGGATTGACTTGAAATTTTAACAGAAGATGGGGTATAGCCCAAGGATCAAAACCTATATCGAACCAAAAGGCAAAAAATGTTCTATACATTTTTTCATAATAATAACATTTTTAAGGTTATTTGCGATTAAAAATATCAATTTTAAAAAGTTTTTTTTTTGTTAACGTATCTCCTTCATTTTTAATGATAGAAAGTTTTTTTGTAGGGTTTTTTAAGAGCTACAAGGCTGTTTGGGTAAAATTTCTTAATATCCCTTGGTTTTTAAATGGGGTTGATTTAAAGGGCTTGAAAAAGGTGCTGCTCATTAGTAAATAGAGGGTTTAACGACTACATCTCGCCAAATATTCATTATCCAGAAAATCTGCGCATAGAAAAATTTTAGTCAATAAAAAAACTGCAATTTAAAACTCATTTTTTTCTTATCTCTAGTATTTTCGGAGTTATTTCAAAAAAAAGGGTAAACAATATGAAATTGTAAAAATCGTTTTTCACTTAAGGCTCAAATTTTCCTGAAGCATATAAAATTGGTTAAATGGACGTATTATTAGAGCATGTATAAAGAGAAATGCAAAAGGGTCAGGGTTATTTTTAATTAGGAGGTAGTTAGGAGGTTGTCTTAAATGTTTTTTCGTAGAAAAAATTAGATACTAACCTAATTTTTCTCACTCACTCAATTTTCATGCTAGAATCTTTTTAAAAAATGAAAAAGAAAGGCCTGGTTAGGTACTTTAAAAAAGATTTTTGGTTAGAATCACTTTTTTAATCGTTTCCTGTTATTAAAATGTAATACAAAAAGTTCACCCTCTAGGAGGGTTGGCAACCACCTTCAGGGTTTTGACGCCCTTTGGTTCGATATAGGTTTTGATCCTTGGGCTATACCGCTATACTCAACTTTCTCTTAAAAATCCAAGTCAATCCATGCAGGATCAAAAAATTGCCAGGTGAAATGCTTTATTTCTTGTACTATAATAAATGTCACTTACCTTTTCTATACTAGTCGATATATCGTGTCCTTCTTCTGGACTAGATATCGTGTTACATACGCTATTCGTTCTTCTAAATCCTAATTTATTTACATCGAATGCCGATCCATAACAGTACATTAAAATCATAGTTGTGGGAAAATAAAAACCACACGCAGCTAATATCCTCAAGGACGCTTTGGGATAAAAGGTTCGCAAGCATGCATTCCTGTCGAATTAAAGTAGAAGCCGCCATGTTTGATAACGAGTACGCTAAATAGTGCCATTGATCCTACCCATGTGCAGCTCATAATAATGATGAACCATGCCTGAAAAAAAAAAAAACAAACTACATTTTTAATAGTTCCCTGGCTAGTAATAAAATGGACTTTATGCTAAGAGCACTTTAAAAACCTTTTTGGAGGGGGTTTCATTTGACGAGTCTACCACGAACATTCATACTGCCATATATGGAAGCGACGCATTAACCCAGCCTGTCAATGTCAATTGTTTCGTGTGTCGGACTGGGTGTACGCGTCACTTTTATAGTCGGACAAGTTTACCACAATGTTTTACATGCAATTTTTAAACATTGTGCCAAAAATCGTAAGGGTAGTGTGATTGGGCCTTATGGTTTCATAACTGTAACTCTTACCATTTTTGGCAAAATGTGGTAAATTTGTCCAACAAAAAGAGTGACACGTTCGCCCAGCCAGACACCCGAAATATTTGACATTAACAGGCTGTGTTAGAGCGCCAATTCAATATATGGCGGTATAAATATTCGTGGTAGGCTCGTCAAAAGAAACACCCCTAAAAAGTATTAATACTAAATATAAAAAATTGCTTTTTAATGTTTCAATAATTATTAGAGCATTACTCTACAATTGTTTCGCCTTTCTAGGGCTTCATCAAGAGTACTTCGTATACTAAATTTAAAAAGAGAAATATTTACAAACAGAACCATTTAACACGTTTTTCCCAAAAAGGTCTATAAAATATTGTTCCAAATCACCTCGTATAAAAACACGTGTCTTCGTTTTTATACCTTTATTAACAATGGAACGTAACTATGGTTACAACAACGACAAAATCTACTCTTGTCAATGTCTCGAAGTTTACAACACAAAAGTCGAATTT
>JACEGR010006386.1:0-61430 GCA_014170235.1 Listronotus bonariensis
AAAGATAAAGTACTCCATTTTAGTACACTACATAAAGTATTAAAAAAGTAACTTTTTTAACAGTTGAGAGCTTTTTTACACTTTAAATTCGTGTTTTATTTCCATGCCTAATACAATTATAATAAATTTAAATATCAATTTATGCAATGAAACAGTAAATGCGGCATCAACTGCACCAAACGGTCAAATTACCTTTGATCTCCTCATTATTTTTTAGTTCATGTGTCACTAGTTTTAAATTTGACAGTTAGCGAATAGATTAAGGAGAAATTATTTAAAATTAATAGTAATAATGAATTGGGATGACTAAGAAATTAAATAGGAATTTTTACTGTTTTAGTATTATTTCTACAAAAAGTAAGTACATACAATCTTCTAAAATTAAATCATAACCGCATAGTTATGCAGAGGATAATTGTCTTTTACAAAATAAGGAGGCTATTATTTTTGTTGTAATACAGGTAATGGCTGTGCTGCAAAATTAATAATTTTAAATAAATAAAACATTTATTAACTGGTAATTTATGAAATTTTATACGGTCGTAGAAAAAATATAGTAAATGTATAACACATACATAAAATGTTTTTTTTACTCATGGAATTACCGCACTCGCCTAACGGCTCGTGCTGTCAAACTTCCATTCGTAAAAAAGTATCACTTTATGCACTTGTTACATAAATTACAATTTTATGTCGAAAATCACTCACCTAATTACTTTCATCATTTTGTCATGTTTCATACACGATATATCCAAATTTATATTAAATGACAATATGACAGGGATGACAGCTTTGCATTATACTTTACAACACTAGTGTTGTAAAGTACTCTGCAACACTAGTGTGATATAAGGCATTTTCTATGCATGAAAACAGTGTGTTATTTGATATTTTCACATGTAGTCGTAGGAATAAGTTTTAAAGATCTACATAGCTAAATTGCAAATATATGGTTTGGTTCCACCTTGGCCAGAGCAATTTCCTCTGGGAGGTCTTACCCGATAACGCAATTCTTTCTTTAAAATAATATTTTTTTTGAAAAACTTACAAAATATAGTATTTTAATAATGCGTACTAAAAATAGAATTAATCACCTACATTTTTATATATTAATGATGCAAAATAATACTTGTGTTACGTACTAATCTTTAAATTTGTACAGAAAAAAAATACACCAACCTACATCCAAAACGTTTTTTGACGACTAAAGAATTAAAAGTGGTTTCGCGGAGCGCAAGTTAGCTAAGGTAGCATTACCTAATGTTTGTATTGAGTGAAAGATATCGGACCGATTAGAGTATGCGTTTAGAAATTATGACGGTATACGGGGCGGCGTTACCCGCTGTTAGGGCTTCCCGAACCTCCCCTACATATATTATTATAACTGGAAATATTAGATTTTTGGGTAACGTTCGTTCATTGTCAAGTTAGTAGATGGTACAAAAGCTCGATTTCAATTTTGGAGTTACGAGGTTTGAGAATTAGGGTAACAATACCTCTTCGGTCTAATAGAAACACCTACATAAAGAGTCTATTTGTCCCGCGGCTTTACGAGGTGATGGATTCTTCCCCCTTAATATAATATTACCCAGTACAAACTACCCATTTATAACCAGCCAGGGCAATCACAACAAATTAGCTGCTTTTTTTTATAACAATAAAATTTATTCAAGAATATAAGTAAATTTTTTCTGAAGGCCTTAAGGGTTGTTTGTTAAATAAGTTGATACTATCTTCTGATCGTTATAATTCGAATATACGGTAAGTTTTACCGTCAATTTAAAAAAAATCCCTGTGCTGCAGAAACAAACTATGCATTGTAGTGATTTTTGGTCAAAAACTAAGTAAGATGCAAAAAAATAGAATTAGAGGCACAAAAAACGCTAAATTTGCTTTAAAAAAATCATATAAATAGCACGAAAGTCAATGGCGTATATGTTTTTGTCACAAAGATTCCTTCAGGTGCCGGTCAAGACGCCACCGGCCCAGAGTTAAATTAGCCTCTTAATAATATACATAACACCTTTAAATTACCACACAACTGGGCATAGAATGTTTAGGATATTTACAAATACCCGAATATTTTTTAAACACAACAACAACACCCTGTATTTTGAGAATTTAAAATTTGCGGATCTTTTTGCCATTAAATTACTTGAAGAATCTTCTGTTAAATTTAATACCTAATCATATTTTAATAAACATCCTGAATTTTAATAAATAATAATAACGGTGTGGTTTTAATATAAGTTTGTTTAAAATATTTAAATAACTTGGATATCTTTTTTGCTAATTATTAAGAATAATTACTTCGGAATTTCAGGAAAACGTGGGGTTTTTTATTTAGGGTCAAAAACTCAAAACTGCGTAAGGACAGTTCTATTCTCTGGGACCAAAACCAGTGTGGGTCCAAGGTAGTGACTACCCAAGAAGAACAGGTAAAAGTGATAAAAAAACAGTTTTATTATCGACTTTTATTTAGTCATATAAAAATAAATAACAACATAAATAAATATTTACAAATACCCAGTGCAGAAACAGTTTTTGTGGTTTAGTGAGAGTAGGCAATAGCTGGAGAAGCATAAGATACTTTAGCTATTGGATGGGCAGCGTAGGCAGCTGGTGCGGCGTAAGCTACAGGGGCAGCTAATTTAGCGTAGGCAGGGCAGCATAGGCAGCTGGAGCTGCATAGCTACGGGGCGGCAAATTTAGCGTAAGCTGGAGCAGCATAGGCTACGGGAGAGGCAACTTTAGCGATAGGTGCAGCATAGGCGGCAGGAGCAGCGGCGATAGCTTTAACAGCGACTGGTTCTCTGTGGACAACAGCGTTGAATCCGTGGACTGGGTCAGCGGTGTATTCTACGGTTCTCTTAATACCTGAAAAGTAATAAATCATTTTAGAAGCGTATTTCTAGGCAAAATAGCCATTATACTGGATGAACTAAGGATCGTGTAACCGTTAATAGCTTTCCTATTTTTAAATATATTATTTGAAATATGGGGAGGCGCTATTGCTGCGAGTGGGACTCTTTTGGGCCGTTATATTTTTTTATGGTGTCTGGTTTAACCGAAAGTATCTAAAATTTAGTTTCTGTAAGCTTATTAGGTTCGCAAAAAGTTTCTCATTTTGTTTATTGTTAAGTTTTAGGTAACTTCGCGCATCAAATGTCACAAAAGCAAATGCTATTTGAAAGGGAAATTTTATGAAAAAACATGACCGCTTGGTCATCCGATTTAATATCTTAATTATAAGTACCCAAAACTAATGGACTGGATTATTTGCCTTCAAAATTTTATTATTTAGAAACTAAAAAATTTAAACTAGTAATTTATAACTTAGGTATTTAACTTACCATCGGGGTCAACAACAGAGTAGCTGCCTTGTACAACATCTCCATTTCTAGTTTCACTTTGGCTCTTGCTGTCTCCGGTAAGTCCATCTTGGATGTCGTATCCGTAGCTGTATTGGGGGTTGGGGTCGTAATCTTCGGTATGTGCTACTACAGCTTTTGCTACAGGGGCGGCTGCGTAAGCATAGTGAGCTGGAGCAGCAGCGTAAGCCACTGGAGCAGCGACTGGAATATTACCGGCAGTGGCGTAGGCGAGGAGAGTCGCAAATGCTACAAACTAAGAGGAGAAAACAGATATATTAATTACCTTTTGTATTTAAATACATTTTATATGTTTATTGTATGTTGGGTATTGTAACGAAACAAAATGAATTTTTATTTATAATATATATTTTGTATAATATATTTTAATTTTCTTTTTACAACATTCTCTAAAAACTTTTTATAATAATACCTCCTTATAAAGATTATATTTTGGCTTCAAGAAAGCAAAAAACGTTCAAAATATTAACACAAAATTATAACATTAAAAATTATTATTAGACAAATAATAATTAATAATGAAAATAAAAAGTGGAGTAAAATATTTTTACTTAAGAAGATAATCAATAATTTTTAAATAAAAAAACGTAATTCTAAGCATAAATGTCAACTAATAAAAAAGATCGAAAACTATTTTTTGCTACAGAACAATCAGCTAATTTTTTTGCTATTGGTTAAACTAATCCAACAACAAGTTTTAATAATGTTTCGTACTTCTATTAGTACTCTACTATTAGTTGTGGTCATTGTATAAGTGTTGTACGTGTACTTTTGCACAATTAGATTTAAAAATATGGTTTATACTTATATAAAATTATTTATAACCTGACTGAATGGTAATATATGTTCTACAGCGTGTCAAAGTTTTTAGAAAATTTATTTTTTTATTATATCTTTTACAGATCTTTTACTATTCAGAAGACTTTTTCGAAATATTTAATAATAAAAAGAATTAATAATATTTTTCTATTTTATACAGACTGTCCACGGATAGGGCTTACAAGAGGACAAATGAAACAAAAATGATATTTTTCGAAAAAAGTTATTCTTCATAAAAATTTTTGCTTGTAACAAAAATTGGATTCACGTAAAGAAAATGTCGATTTTGTATACAGGGTCCGCAAAAACTTAAAAAAACATGATTATTCTCCAAGATTAAACTACATTTATTTCTTTATTGTTAAGCAAAATGTCGATAGAGAAAATTTATTTAGAATAATATTTGTAATTGAAAAAACAATAAAACAAATTTTTATTGAACTCCATAATTTGTCGAAACCGCCTTGATCATATTAGTTTACAGCTAAAAAATTAGGTTGTGTAGGAATTTGGAGAAAAGCAGGTGTTTGAAAAACAAATTTTGAGAAACTTTTAGGTCAATTTATTATAAAAAGTTTAAAATAATTTATTTTTAATAATTCCAAAATCAGTTTCATGAAACTTTTTGATACCCCTGTAACATTAATAAAGTCCATTAAAATACTATTTTACCTAAATTTTTAAATGATATTTTACTTAAAATTGTAAAATAAAGGTAGTTTAGTCTTAAAGAAAAATATTGTTTTTTAGGTTTTTGTGAACCCTGTATACAAAATCAACATTTTCTCTTTGTGAATCCATCTTTGTACAAGCAAACATTTTTATGAAGAATAACCTTTTTTTAAGTGAAATTTTTAGTCCATTTGCCCTCTTGTGAACCCCATCCGTGGACAGCGTGTATATTGACTACTTTATAATAATGTATTAGAGATATGACCATGCCAAGAATTGTGTTAAGTGTTCTAGAAATATCTGAACTGGTATAAAAGTTGTTATTAAAAAAACACAATTTTCTTACAATTTTAACGTTTTGTAGTTTAAAAAGTATGACGTTTTGGACATGTATTCATATTGTTTTTTTCGTATTTTTTTATTGGAGAACCACCCCTTAAAGTTTGTCGGTAGAGTTACAGGGTGATTTAAAAATCGATCACGAAACTTAAGGGGGTGATTCGTCGGTTGAGTTACTGGACACCCTATATGTATTTAGGTAATTTGATTGAACATTGATGAAAACTTGATGTCTATTGGTGCCTAAATGGTGAGGTTTATCGACTTTAATAAAGAGTACCTTATTTTTTAAGTTTTGATAGTCTATAAAATGGCGCCCCCAGCTTTGCGATATCTGTCAAAATAAAAAGTTATGATGTAAATAAATTTTAAGTTTTAGGTAAAGTGCCCTCTGGCGGTATTTAAAAAAGTACTTTTCTCTTAAAATTTTAGAATCTGCAAACCTCGATTTGTGTGCCAAACATCAACTGGATTGGTTAAAAAACAAATGCAATATGGCGAAAAAACCAAAATAAAAATTGAACATTGACGGCTTGTAACTCGAAAACGAATGACATTTAAAAAAAAATTATATGAAGCTCTACCCTTATTTTGTCAAGTAGAATCACCCTGTTAAGTTTCGTGATCGATTTTTGAATCACCCTGTATTAAAGAAAAATGATGAGGGGTTTGATATTAACATTTAAAATTGATATTAAAAAAATTGCTTAATCTTGGCATTCGTGATAAAAGTTTCTCATGAAATTTTTGTGTCGTGAGTAGAAAAGTTTTTCTGTAAAAACACTTTTTATTTTTACAGGAAACTTGACATTGACTCATGACACAAAATTTTATGAAAAACCTTTACCGAGAATTTCAATCTATAAAATCCTCTAAAAATATTTTGAATTGATATGGTTTAAACTTACTTTAAAAGCCATTGTTAATTGGGTGTAGTTGTTTGATTACACTTAAGACTGCAATGTTGATCCTGACCGAAATTAATCTTTATATATTGAAAAAAGTGGAGCAATTGTGTGCAAATCTGGACCAGACAAACCAGACTGCAGAAGCACTGGTGGGCTATCAAAATGTTTTAGTCTTACGCAACCTGCCGTAAGAACAAGAGTTAAATTAGGTGCGGATAGGTGATATTAAATGTTAATATATTCATCGAAATAGAACTATTTTAATTTTTGGTAATTAGGATTGAACACTTATTTTTTTATTGAACTGGGATATGGGCGTGGCACATAATGAGCTATTTGACACAATTGAAAATACGCATTTTTTTTAAAAGTTGTTAAATTAGAAAAAAGTACAGACTGAACTATTTAGGCACAAGTTAGCGAAAAACTTGTAAATCCATTAATTTTATACGTTTGTTTAAATAAAACTCCAGTTTAAATCCGGTGAAGTAAACTTATTTGATTTAAACGGAATGTAAAAATCATCATCAATTCTAAAAACAATTGAAACAAACTACTTGGTTTGTGTCTTAGCTAACAAACTTTAAAATGTGCATAATAGTTAAATTAGTGTGGTAACTATAAAGGGCAGTGTTGGTCTGCGCCCCCGGGCAACCGGGCAAATGCCTGGTGAGCCAACGCCTTACGATGGTAAAGCAAGAAAAAAATTAAAAGTACTAAAAATTATGGAAAAAAAATATTGCGCATTTAAAAAATATACAGGGTGTTTTCTAATTGAATGTTAATACTAAAGGAGGTAATTTTTGGAATTATTTTGAGAAGAAAACTTAATATGAAGGTATGTCCTAAACGTCTTGGTTTTTGAGATACAGGATGTTAAAATTTTCAAAAAACCAAAAAAATTCGAAAAAACTTATTTTATTAAAAACTGGTATACTGGATATAAACCTTATTTAAATAAGTATTTATTATTTTTGTTACACAATTGCTAAATAAAAATTATAAAACCTAATTTTTAAAAGAAAAATATCCCGAATGCTTCTTTTATAGTCTAAAAATATGCAATTAAGTGAATTTTATTATTTTTTTCTCTTAAACTAAACAAGATACAGAAAAAAATTAGGATACATAAAAGCAGTATTTTTATTTGCTAAATCTAAAGAAAGCACAACAATTTTACACACATTTTCACAGTCAGTGACGTACCGTTTATTTGTTGGAAATATTTCTTCAGTTGCCTCTTGAGACGCCACTGGACTTACTAAATGTAACTAAGTTAGTGATAAATTACTCCCCTTAATGTCATTTATATTATTGCCAAAATAAAACAAAATTGGGTAAAGAATACTTAGGATATTTATTTTTTTTAGATATTTTAACACTCTGTATCTCAAAAGTTAAGACGTTTAGGACATACCTACATACTCATATGAAGCTTTCTTTAAAAAAAAAAATCACCTCCTTCAATATTGACATTCATTTATGAAAACACCCTGTTTACTATAATCTTTATTATAACGTAAGGTCTGGAAATTATTCTCTGCATTATGTTTAGAACCAAAAAGGTGAAAAGAAAATATATTTTCAAAAAACGTATATCATTTGTATTACGGGAATCGAGTTAAAATACATTTTTTCACACAAATTGACTTCTTTAACGGTAACTTAATGAAATAAATCATCAGAGCTGCTAAATTAAATTTTACCTATAATTTATCCAAACAATTGTTACAGAGTTTTAAAAAGTTTATTTTAAAAATGCATATATATTACTATAAAAACATTAATATACTTACTTGCATAAATAGTTATACTTTACTTAAAAGTCCGACAAATTGTTTTAAAAATATTAAACTGTTCAGAACATATTTATTTGGTTTAAATAAATGTTGCATTTTTCCATTGCAAAAATGTTTAAATAAATAAATAACCAAAAATTGTACAAGGTGTACCCAGTTCTGGATTAACTCTATACCTAAGCAAATTAAGCAACTGCTTAGGGCATTATGTTCAGGAGGCACCACAAAGGGGGCACTAAAGGGTGGAAAAAAGAAAATGGTGTATAGAAACGTCCGTTTGTCTGTTATAAAATCGTTATTTAGAAAAGTAAAAACCGTTTTTGTATGCTTTTTAAAAATTTTGGTAAGAAATAGTAATATTTAAAAAGCTTTAGCAACAAAATTTATCTTCTTAATTGGTCGTCAATTTTTTTTGTGGGCTAGGGGGCAGAGGCACCGCAGGGATCGAGTGCTTAGAGCATCACAAAGTCTTAATCTGGCCCTGGTTGTCCCAAAATTGAGGATAAAAATTAAGATTTTAAAAACAGTAAGAGATACAAATAAGAGCAAAGTTTAATTACGTGCCCGCCTTTAATGTTTCGTTTTAAAATTTCAAATTTTGTTTTACCCTACATTTGATAAAGCTTTTCAAGAAGAACTCAATAGTGCATAATAAACATCACCAAAAATTAACAACTAAATCACAAATTATTGTTTTTTAACAGATAACTCTAAATGTTTTCGCCCTAATTTAACCGATTTTACATTTTTTATGGTGCCTGGTAGCTCCATAGTCACCTACGAATTTGGAAACCCTGTACAATTGCACAGGGGCCATTTTAAACTTGTTTCTTGATAAAGGCTGTTTTAAAACTCAGTACAACTATTTTAGATCAAAATAAGATTTTTTTCCTTCGACTACAAACTAACTGTGATCATAAGATGACGATGGTACATAATATGTCTATTTGCACAAATATTTAAATTGTACCACAATAAGCTTCTGTCATTTTGCTATTTTTAAATGTGGCTTGGGATGAAAAACCCTTATTTAAAGTGGAAAATCTAAATAAATATTTTAATAATTTACCTTGCAATTGACATTGGTTTTAAATTATTTTATATTAATGCAAATGTATACTAAATGAACAATACTTTCAATATAAAATATGCAGAAATACATATCCAGTGACCACCAAAAAGTTGGACACATGATAAAAAAATATTTTTGAAATTATTAAAAACTTATTTTTTTGCGTATCACCTCTGCTTATCGAGTAACCTAAAATTCAATAATGACATCCGGCTCATAGGCGTCCGTTGCGGAGATAATTAATTAAATATTAAATTAAAATATCAAAAAGTGGGATTAGTTGGCTTGATATCTATACAAGTTATTTAACAAAGTGAATTTAATTTTAAGCCGTAATGCTAAGTTTGAAAAAACAAAATAAAAAATTAAAAAGACTTTTTTAATAAAAAAAAATTGATCAATTTACTAATCTTAATTGTTTTCTTTAAAATAGGTTTAGGAACTATAAAGTGACAAGTTGATGTGATGTTTTTATTATTGTTGTATTTTCTTTTATATTTAAAAAAATGAGATTTTGCTAGTGCTCTAAGTGTGTACACCTGCTTTTTCTAAGAGCTGTATTAATATATTGCAATAAAAATGTAGTAGGCCATGGCAGAAAAGACCATATTTAATAAAAATAATAATCATTAACAGTTTTGTAAAGCAGTTCTCTTCTGATATTTAAATAAACGTTGAGTCACGCACCCAATAATAATTATAAACTCTTACTGATTCACTAATGATATTGCACAGTTTATACCAAATATATTTGCTAAATTAGATTTTTTAAATTTTCTCGTTTTAAATGTAAAATAAACCACAAAAGCCATTACAAATTAAATCAGTGCGTCACTTTATAGTTAGAAAACTTATTTTTAAGAAAGAAATTAGGATTCGTAATTGACCGCTTTTTTAGAAAATAATGTCTATTTTCATAAAAAAATTATTTTAAATTTGCACATCGGCTTAAATTCAATTCTAAACACCTTTTCCAAATAACTTTTTAGATATCGAGCCAACTAACCCTACTTTTTAATATTTTACCCAATAATTTAAACTCTTACTGATTCACAAATGATATTGCACATTTTATACCAAATATATTTGCAACATAGGTAGGCTTTAAGACAAATTAAAACACATTAATGAAATGATCTATCTTGTTTAGATTTTTAAAATTACAATATAGCTCTTTGAAAAACAGGTGGCAGCAGCAAGTATCTACTCTAAGCGTACACAGTTAGAGTAGGTACTTGCTAAGTTAGATTTTTTAAATTTTCTCGTTTTAAATGTAAAATAAACCACAAAAGTCATTACAAATTAAATCAGTGCGTCACTTTATAGTTAGAAAACTTATTTTTAAGAAAGAAATTAGGATTCGTAAGTAAGTAAGATTTTTTTTAGAATTCAATTCTAAACACTATTTTTTAATAACTTTTTTAGATATCGAGCCAACTAACCCTACTTTTAATATTTTACCCAATAATTTAAACTCTTACTGATTCACAAATGATATTGCACATTTTATACCAAATATATTTGCAACATAGGTAGGCTTTAAGACAAATTAAAACACATTAATGAAATGATCTATCTTGTTTAGTTTTTTAAAATTACAATATAGCTCTTTAAAAAACAGGTGGCAGCAGCAAGTACCTACTCTAAGCGTACACAGTTAGAGTAGGTACTTGCTAAATTAGATTTTTAAAATTTTCTTGTTTTAAATGTGAAATAAACCACAAAAGTCATTACAAATTAAATCAGTGCGTCACTTTATAGTTAGAAAACTTATTTTTAAGAAAGAAATTAGGATTCGTAAGTAAGTAAGATTTTTTAGAAAATAATATCTTTTTATATTTCAAAAAATAATTTTAAATTTTGCACATCGGCTTAAAATTCAATTCTAAACACTATTTTTAAATAACTTTTTAGATATCGAGCCAACTAACCCTACTTTTTAATATTTTACCCAATAATATAAACTCTTACTGATTCACAAATGATATTGCACATTTTATACCAAATATATTTGCAACATAGGTAGGCTTTAAGACAAATTAAAACACATTAATGAAATGATCTATCTTGTTTAGATTTTTAAATTACAATATAGCTCTTCAAAAACAGGTAGCAGCAGCAAGTACCTACTCTAAGCGTACACAGTTAGAGTAGGTACTTGCTAAATTAGATTTTTAAAATTTTCTCGTTTTAAATGTGAAATAAACCACAAAAGTCATTACAAATTAAATCAGTGCGTCACTTTATAGTTAGGAAACTTATTTTTAAGAAAGAAATTAGGATTCGTAAGTTGACTGATTTTTTAGAAAATAATGTCTTTTTATATTTAAAAAAATATTTCAAATTTTGCACATCGGCTTAAAATTAAATTCTAAACACCCTTTTTAAATAACTTTTTAGATATCGAGCCGACTAACCATACTTTTTAATATTTTACCCAATAATTTAAACTCTTACCGATTCACAAATGATATTGCACATTTTATACCAAATATATTAGCAACATAGATAGGCTTTAATACAAATTAAAACACATTAATAAAATGATCTATCTTGTTTAGATTTTTAAATTACAATATAGCTCTTCAAAAAACAGGTGGCAGCAGCAAGTACCTACTCTAAGCGTACACAGTTAGAGTAGGTACTTGCTAAATTAGATTTTTTAAAATTTTCTCGTTTTAAATGTGAAATAAACCACAAAAGTCATTACAAATTAAATCAGTGCGTCACTTTATAGTTAGGAAACTTATTTTTAAGAAAGAAATTAGGATTCGTAAGTTGACTGATTTTTTTAGAAAATAATGTGTTTTTATATTTAAAAAATATTTCAAATTTTGCACATCGGCTTAAAATTAAATTCTAAACCCCTTTTTAAATACCTTTTTAGAAATCGAGCCAACTAACCCTACTTTTAATATTTTACCCAATAATTTAAACTCTTACTTATTCACAAATGATATTGCACATTTTATACCAAATATATTTGCAACATAGGTAGGCTTTAAGACAAATTAAAACACATTAATGAAATGATCTATCTTGTTTAGTTTTTAAAATTACAATATAGCTCTTTAAAAAACAGGTGGCAGCAGCAAATACCTACTCTAAGCGTACACAATTAGAGTAGGTACTTGCTAAATTAGATTTTTTAAAATTTTCTCGTTTTAAATGTGAAATAAACCACAAAAGTCATTACAAATTAAATCAGTGAGTCACTTTATAGTTAGAAAACTTATTTTTAAGAAAGAAATTAGGATTCGTAAATTTACCGATTTTTAGAAAACAATGTCTTTTTCATAAAAAATAATTCAAATTTTGCACATCGGCTTAAAATTAAATTTAAAACACCTTTTCAAAAACTTTTTAGATATCGAGCCAACCAACCCTACTTTTTAATATTTTACCCAATAATTTAAACTCTTACTGAATCACAAATGATATTGCACATTTTATACCAAATATATTTGCAACATAGGAAGGCTTTAAGACAAATTAAAACACATTAATGAAAGGATGTATTTTGTTTAGATTTTAAATTACAATATAGCTCTTCAAAAAACAGGTGGCAGCAGCAAGTACCTACTCTAAGCGTACACAATTAAAGTAGGTACTTGCTAAATTAGATTTTTAAAATTTTCTTGTTTTAAATGTGAAATAAACCACAAAAGTCATTACAAATTAAATCAGTGCGTCACTTTATAGTTAGAAAACTTATTTTTAGGAAAGAAATTAGGATTCGTAAATTGACCGATTTTTTTAGAAAATAATGTCTATTTTCATATATTAATAAATTATTTTAAATTTTGCACATCGGCTTAAAATTCAATTCTAAACACCTTTTTCAAATAACTTTTTAGATATCGAGCCAACTAACCCTACTTTTAAAATTTTATTATTATTTTTTAAATTATCTTCCCAGCCAACGCCCATGAGCCGGATGTCATTATTGAATTTTAGGTTACTCAATAAGCAGAGGTGATTCCCAAAAAGTTTTAAATAATTTCAAAATAAAAACATCTTTCATATGCGTACAACTTTTGGCGGCCACTGTACTAGGACAGGTACACACTATACTCCAATCATAAATCAATGAATAATTTACATATGTAATTTCTTTTGAATGAATGCATAAATATTGACACAACTCATTATTTATCATTTACCTCTTATGTAACATATACAGGGCTTTTTATAATTCTGAATAAATATTTTAAGTGTATACAGGGTGTTTCAGAACTATGGGATCAAACTTCTAGGGGTTATTTAGTGCAACAGTAGAAAACATTTCAATATAGAGACCCATGTCCGAAAAACTGTCACTATGGCTTTACGGTCTTAAACGCGTTAAAATTTAGAAGACGATGAATTACCTAAATAGGATTTATTGCACTGAATTTTTGGCTTTTGTACATGATATCATTACAACAATTGTTCAAAATGCCATATTCAATGTTAAAAAAATATATTTTATTTTTTATTTTATTAATTTAATAATTTTATTCATCATATTCATCACATTTATCATATCATTTTTTTTTATTTATTAATTTTCTAGTGATGATATCATGTAAAAAGATCTGAACAACGGTCATCAAAAGCAGGCTGGCAACTAGAATATATATTTTTTAATCTTAAAAGTATCTATAAGACATTGAACTTACATCAAATACAGGGTGTTACAAATTTAAGTGGCACCAAAAGGATCTCGGAAACGGTAAAAGATACAAAAGTGCGCAAATTTATACTTAAGAATATTCCGTTTCAAAAATTTAATTATTTGCAGTTGTTCCGGAATTATAGGAAAAAAAACGAAATTTTGTGAAACAGATTTTATTTTTTTCTCAGTTTATTGGAAGAGATATTTTAAAACAAACGACTCATTATTATTGCCACTTTTTCTTTTCTATAAAATGATGTCATTAAATTTAAGATCCGACGTTTGAGCCGCCATAATAAACTTTGTTTTCTTTTAATAGGCGGAATTGGTTTGGTGCTTAGTAAACTCGTATTCTAATACTAAATCCAACAACACATCACACTTAACCATTATTCGACGTTTCGAACCGAAAAACCATCATTCACTATTTCTCCATTATGAGATTTTCTCCCATCTCCTTCTTAGTAGAAAAATTATAACAAAACAATTTTGTTTATTTTTCTTTTAACCCACAACTTTGTTTTCTACAATTTTTAAAGGTGCTCGCCCACTTAGGCGACGCGTCGCGACGAATCAAGATTGCTCCGGATAAGTTTCCATGTATTTAAATGGAACTCCACCAATATAGACGCGCCGCGCCGCTTATATTGGTGGGGTTCCATTTAATTACATATAAAGCAACTCGGCGAATTGTCTCTTGACGCGACGCTTCGTCTAAGTGGGCGAGCACCTTTAAAAAGTGTTATTCGCGAAAAATCCAGGAAAAATGTCGATTTTTTCTTCAAAAAATTGTTACTTTCAAACGCGAATACACGAAAACTATTAGTTTTACAAAAAAATGTAGAAAACATTTTTGCTAATAGTAACTTTTTAATTGATTTCGGTGGTTAAAATGAAATAAAAAATTTACACCCCTAGGGTTTTGGCGCCCTTCGGTTCGATATAGGTTTTGATTCCTGGGCTTTCCTACCTTTGGTTGCAATTTCAAGTCAATCCTTGGAGGACAAAAAAGAATACCAGGTGAAATGCTGCATTTTCTGTACCTACTAGTATTCCTTTTTCTTTACCTTTCCGAAGTTAAAAATCAAATTTTTTTAAAACAACATTTTATAATATAAGGTCAATTTCTTTATCTATTTCCGTCCTGTATATTACTATATTCATTAAATTATTTGCAGCACGCCACATAGTTTCTGTTGAAAGTTCCAATAATAAATTTTCTTTATATTCCTAGGCTGAATATAGTTTAGTAGAAAGAATCAATCACACGAGTTACGTTGGGGTAAGGTAATGTTTTCAGGCGATATCGTCATTTGGTTTTCCCTATGCTGTTTCGGAAAATAGATAATCTTCTTCTTAATCAGTAAAGTCGAAATTTAACAAGTCAGATTAATTTTTCTAAGTATAAGGGCCATAGGAGTTGCTGCAACAGGTAGGTTTTTTGTAGTGTAGAGGGTTTGCTTATATATTTTGTATTACAAAAATCCAGCTGATGTGAGTTATTTTATAAAATTATATATAAGTAGCAAAAAGACACTTAGTTTTTATTCTTGTGTGAAAAAATAAATTGTTATATTACAGATTGCTATTTAAACAAAAATATTTATTGATAGTCCTAATATGCAGTGCATTCCAATTAAAAAGCCATCCTCTATACTTCCGTTATTTGTACCCTTCAATAGTTTCCAAGAAAATTACCGGGTATCCCTATTACTTTTAGTCCCTGGGCCAGTAATAAAATTGAGTTAATAATAAGAACACTTCTTAGGGGGTTCCTTTTGACGAGTCTACCACAAATATTCATATCGCCATATTATATGGAAGCAGCCTTTAACCCACCCTGAATGACAAATGTTTCGGGTGTCGTACTGGACGAACGCGTTACTTTTTTGTCGGACAAGTTTACCACAATGTTTTACATGCAATTTTTTAACATTTTGCCAAAAATGATAATTTTATACTTTTTAAAATATCAAAATAAAGTTACGTAGGTAGATATATTTTATAAATATGCATTGTTTAATGGATTTTGTTGTTTTTTAATCACTTCCGGTTTAACCAAAAACGATATAAACTTTCCTATTTTAAATCCAGACACCCGATATGTAATGATAACTAATTTAAATAAAAAATAAGTACCCGAGTATACTGACACTGAATTTACTAGTGTTTCACATATAACCTAAATTTCAAATATTAAGAGCTTAAATGTTAAAAAGTGACAAATTTGCGCACCAGAAAATTCTTATGCAAATAACCTAATTTTAAAAATCAATGGTATTTAGTAAGTATAAAGACAACAATAAACTATAAAAATATTTTTACTTTAAAGAGCAAATATAGTTATAAAACTATTGATGAATGGGTCTTATAGAAATTACTTTTAAAGGCGTGAATTTTTTTTTATTAAGAAGTTCTTGTCTACGCCACAGAGAGTTTCCGCTTACTACAGGCGGGTGTCCGAAATTCTGTTCGTATATTTTAAGGGGTGATTCTACATAAAATATATGAAAAAAGTTCATATGAAAATATGTCCTCAACGTCTTAGTTTTTGAACTACGGGGTGTTAAAAATTTTAAAAACTTATCGTTTTTATTATAGCTTTTGTTCCAATTAAGATATTTTTAAAAAATTGAAAGACATCTCCCATGCATCAAAAACATTTTATGAAAAAGAAATAAAATCACCAGTATCGTCCATAAGGGTTTAAGGTCAATAATTTTGAAGAAAAAATGGTACGCCACTGCATTTTTCTAAAATAAAATTCTTTTTCAAAATCCCCATTTAGTTTAGAACAAATTTTATCTCTTGACTTTTTTGTTTGATCTACGGGTTTCCCGTAAATCAATAAAAATCTTTTTTTTGGCATGGTCAGTTTGTATTCCTAATATGACATTCGACATTAAAAATTAATCTTCGTTATTTATTCTTTAATTAGATAGGAATTTGAACATGCCGAGAAATGGTTTTTATTAATTTACGCGAAAACAGTACATCAAACAAAAAAGTCAAAAGACCAAATTTGTTCTAAACTAAATGTGGATTTAAAAAAATAATTTTATTTTAGAAATATGCAGTGGCGTACCATTTTTCTCATAAAATATTGATCCTAAGCCCCTTATGAACGACACTGGTAAAAATTATCTTTTTCTGGTATGTCAAAAAATGTCTTCTGATGCATAGGAGATGTCTTTCAAATTTTTTAAAAATATCTTAATTGGTATAAAAGCTATAATAAAAACGATGAGCTTTTAAAATTTTTAACACCCCGTAGTTCAAAAACTAAGACGTTTAGGAGATATGTTCATATAAACTTTTTTCATATATTTTTGTGTAGAATTACCCCTTAAAATATACGAACAGAAATTCCGGACACCCTGTATTATCATATATGAAAGGTCTAGTTTCAGTATAAAATCTCCAAAATAGGATTGTTGTGTTATATCGAAAAAAAATGAACAAAGAACCACACTCTTTGTTTATACCCTCTTATGGATGTAGTCGCAGTGCCGTATTAACCATTAGACTGACTATAGGCTACAGCCTAGGGCGCCAGACAGGGGAGTAATATGCGCTAGACAGGGAAGTAATAGGCGCTAGACAGGGGAGTAATAGGCGCTAGACAGGGAGTTTTTAAAAAAGTTTAGGTCGAGTGGGGATTTTGGTGACTACTTTCTCTGTGAACAAGGTGCTTTCAAAAATTTTTTGGTGGAAAATAGGCGCTCCGAGAATTTTAGCCTAGGGCACCTCAAACAGTTAATACGGCCCTGTGTAGTCGTGGCCCAAAAGTGATTTATTTAAATTCAGCGCTAAAAAATAAAACTATCGGGACATCTCACCGTTGTATTAAAAACTATAAATGGAGATTGTGCACTTTAAAACTAGGTCCCTCATGTTGTGTGTTTGCTTGTATTGCATGCAGATACTGTAAGGTATTTTTTATATATAATATTATTTAAAAATTTTACTTACCCTTCAAACTGAACTAGGAAATATGTAACTGATAGGTAATATTATGTTACGGCCAAATTCGGTAATAAATATTTATTTTTTCACCTCTAAACTTCGCAACGAATCATTTTGGGGCAAAGTTTATAGAATATACCAAAATATTCTTTTAATTTTCCATGTAAAATTACACCTCCATATCTGCATATCAACAAGAAATACCATAGCAAATTGATTTATAAATAAAAAAATAATTAACAATAAAGCTTTTAATGGAAGAACCTAAAGAACCTAAATAAAAAAATAGTATTTAGATACTACCATGATGGCAGCACTAGTTAAAGGTCCCCATTCTCTTGCAGGGCATGAGTTAGTATGGAACAGCGATTCTCTATTCAACGACATGGACTGACATTTATTTAAATATTGGCAGGACCTACTACGCAACTTGAGTGAAGAAAATAATACGACAATTATAAAATATCAAATTTATTGAATTAAGCTCTCAAACCATATTCAATTATTTTGTGCTTATACTAATGGCTCCTTTTTATAGACATATTTTGAAAATAAATAGGCCAAAATTATTAGGTGAATTTCATAACTTCAAAAGAAAAATCCAGGCGTTAAAAGTTGACATTAATAATAATGTTTTGATCAGAATAGTAATTTAATTAAATTTACTATTAGATCTTGATTCAATTTTCTTCAAATAATATGAAATTTTCAGATATCATGTCTAGGTTCAATTTCAAGAATGAATGATACCCACTAAGAAGTTTCGGGTACTATTTTAGAAAGAAGATGACATAAAACGAAATATGCAAGACAAAAGCTCTGTTTCAATTGAAGATATTATGCAAAATTTTCAAAACGTGTTTAAAAAGATGTAGGAAAAATTCCAGATTTTTACTGCTCTCTTATTTTAAAGCCTGATGATGCAAAGCCAATTTTTTACAAATCACCTAAAATTCAATACGTTTTACAAAGAGCCGTTGAGCAACAATTGGATTTTTGGAAAATAAAGGTGTTATTGAAAAATAAGTAACTCGGAATGGGGAACTCCTTGATCGTTGTTCCGAAAAGTAATGGTAGAGTTAGACTATCTGCCGATTATAAAGTGACGGTTAATCAATATATTCAAAATAGTCCGTACGCTATACCTAAAATTGAGCACCTAGTAAACAAAATGGAAAACGGAAAATATTTCTGTATACTTACTTTATATAAAGCTCACTTACACGTTGCTCTGGACGATCGAAGCTCAAAAATACTAGCCATATCAACTCATAGAGGTACATACCTAGCTAAAAGACTTTTTTTGGAATCAAGACTGCTCCGAATGAATTTCATAAAATTATTGATCAAATTGTTAGAGATTTGCATGGAACTATAGCTTACTTAGATGAGATTTTAGTACAAGGATCTACCTTTAAAGAATGTAAGTCTGCTCTTATCAAAACTTTAGAAAAACTAAGCAAACACAACCTTCACTTAAACCCAGAAAGATGCCGCTTCTTCGAAGAGAAAATTGAATACTTTGGTTATGTCATCTCTAAAAATAGGATTCACAAATCGGATGAAAGTATTAAAGCGATACAAAATATTTCAAGACCAAAAAGTAGGGAAGAACTTCAACAATTTTTATGTATGGTGAGATATTATGAAAAATTTATTTTAAATGCATCAACAATTTTACAACCATTAAACAATCTTCTTCGAAACAATAAAAAATTATATGGTCTGCCAACTGCAATTCAGCATTTCTTCAGGCAAAAACTGAAATTGCAAGTGATCGCGTTGTAATGCCTTTTTCTTCAGAATATTCAATAACTTTAGCTGTAGCCGCCAGACTTTATGGTATATCGGGCATATTATCTCATAAACTACCAGACGGAACTGAAAGACCCGTAGCATTCATATCCAGGACCTTAACAAAAGCTGAAAAAAGCTACAGTCAGTTAGACCGTGAAGCTACATCAATATATTGGGCACTAAAAAAACATTTCACTATATTTATGGAAGAAAATTTGTACTTATCGTTGACAATAAAATAGTAAGCACTATATTTAGCCCTTTAACACAAATCTCAGGTACATTTGCCACTAGGATAGTCAGATGTGCACAATTCTTATCTGGTTTTAATTATACTATAGAGTACAGAAAACTTTCTGAATGTAGCAATGCGGAGTTCTTATGCAGAAACCCCATCAAACTTGAAAGAAATGAAGAAAATATTATTGACGATGATTACATTCAAAACAAAAATACAATCAATCTGATTTCAACGGAAAATTTTACAGAAAAAATATATTTTTAGAAACCAAAAAAGACAAAGAGTTGTTAAAATTTGGAAATGGCCTTTTGACAGGTAAAATCAGAAATCCCGAATATTCATTACATGATGGAATAATATTTAAGGGTCAGCAAGTAGTTATACCTCGCACACTTCAAACCATTATACTTCAGGAACTGCATAGCACCCATATTGGCGTCTTTAAAATGAAATTGCTAGCCAAAACCTATTGTTACTGGAAGGGAATTTATAAAGATATCGAAAATTTAGCGCAAAGTTGTCTATCATGTAGCTTGATAGAAAAACAAGGATCGAAAGTCTCACTTCATCAGTGGGAAGAACCATTTAAAAATTGGCAACGCATTCATATCGATTATGCTGGTCCAATCATGAATCATTTTTCTTTATTGTCGTTGATGCCAGATCAAGCTGGCCAGAAATCAAGATGTCCAGAAATGAACCGTCTATTTCAGGAACTATTCATTATTTACGCGAAATGTGCTGTCGGTATGGACTACCAGAAATTTTAGTAAGCGATAATAGTTCAATATTTAAATCTAGTGAGTTTAGAGAATATTGCGAAAGAAATGGAATTAAACAAAAATGTATTTATCCAGGACATTCACTTATAAATAGCCAAGCGCAAATCTGTTGTCAAATATTAAAATCGAAACTAAAAAACATTCTAAATGAATCTGGATCATTGCATGAAAAACTACACACATATCTTCTAGAATACAGAGTAACTCCTTTGTCCTGTGGAAAGACACCTTCAGAAATTATGTTTGGTTACAATATAAGAACCAGATCAGATCTACTCAAACCAAAATCCCTTAGTAAAAATAATGTTGTGCAATTTAATTTTCAAAACTATTTTAATATTGGACAACGAGTGCAATCAAGAAATTATGCTGGTCCAATATTATGGAAATATGGCACAATTCTACAACGAGTTAATAAACTTTATTATTTGATTCAGCTGGATGACGGATATGTTGTAAAGCGTCACATTAACCAACTCAAGCCATATCAGGTTAAGACGTTCTCAAAATCCTTGCAAAACCTAGAAATAGTCCCAAATGCCGCAGAAGAAAGCAAGGCCATTGTACACCTAAGTAAATCTACGAACAGTACAGTACCATCAACCAATTCAACTTCGATTGCAGACCTGAACCAGCATCAAGGGTCGTTAAAGAATATTATAAAATCTTACTCTGACAACTCCTCCGTCAGGACACTAAGGTTGGATATGCCCAAAATATCAAGGGAGAAAAATAATAAACATGACCCACATAGCATTTTTAGATTCTTTGTAGATTTCTCAGAATATTCAAACGTGAATTACTTAACATATTATATTTTTTAAAATATGTTTATTTATGTAGTCAGAGACACGAAAAAATGATAATTTTCAGTAATTTTTTTCGCTATTAAATCATTTTATTTTACAAAAGTAATAATATGGCCTTATTATACAATGTTTTGACTTGAAGTCACGAAAATTTGAAAAAAAAATTTATAATTTCCAAAGTTATAGCTGTTTCTGTTGACCCAGTCCAAAAAAGGTCCTTGCGGTGGCAATGATAAGTCCTTGGAGATTCATCTAAAATCAATCGGATAAGAAAAATTAGTTTTATAAATAGATAATCCTGGGCCTGATCGAAGCTTTTTTTTTTTTCAAAAATTAAAAAATGGCGGACTCAGAAAATTTTTTTCTAAATTTTTGGGAAAAAGTCAACAGTTAATTGGTCTTAAAATCGAAATTTTTGAAAAAAAAATCCTTCGATCAGGCCCAGGATTATCTATTTATAAAACTAATTTTTCTTATCCGATTGATTTTAGATGAATCTCCAAGGACTTATCATTGCCACCGCAAGGACCTTTTTTTTGGACTGGGTCAACAGAAACAGCTATAACTTTGGAAATTATAAATTTTTTTTTCAAATTTTCGTGACTTCAAGTCAAAACATTGTATAATAAGGCCATATTATTACTTTTGTAAAATAAAATGATTTAATAGCGAAAAAAATTACTGAAAATTATCATTTTTTCGTGTCTCTGACTACCCCTAACCCTTAAAATATTAAAATCCTGCTGCACTTTTTACAATGCTTAAAATATGCAAACACGTCTCTAAATACGCTTCACACATGTATTAGTCATGCACAAACTTAGATAAACTAGGCTAACTTGCGTGGCAGTGGCGTAGCTAGGCAGCGGGGAGCCTGGGGCAAAAAAGTAAAGTAGGGTCCCAAAAAATTGAAAAGCAAAAAAGAAAAAAACCTCCTCATATTTTCTTTATATTTTACTTTTCACTATCTTCGTTCAAACTATACCAAACTATGCTAACCCAACACACCACAAAAATTGAAGAGCAAAAAAAAAACCCTTCACTTAATTATTTTTTCGCCTAAATAGGAACAAATAAACATACTGACCTGGTACATAATATACAGTGCATTCCAATGAAAACAAGCCACTCCTTATAATTTGGTTATTTTTAATCTTATAAAAAATCCTGAAATGCGTCAATTTTTATTTTTAGGGGACACATTTTTGTCAAAATTTGCTTATCCAAGGTTATCCCCTCCCACACCAAAACAAATGTCAAAAAGTTTAAATGAAAAAGGGGTCGTCATTTTATAAGCTCCTGACGAGTATTTTATAAATCAGGAATATAAAGTCAATATCTTCACCTACTACAAAATGGCGGAACTTTAAATATTACCCAAATACCTGATTGGGATGGCCGTATTCTCGAAACTAAAAAAGTTATATGTTTCTAATGTGGTATTTTCTTAAAGCTCTTTTTAAATCTTTTTAATGGTAATACTAGTGATATTATACAGGGTGCTGGATTAAAAAGTGTATATTTTTTCAATGAAGCACCCTGTATATTATATTACCAATAAAAAGATCTTTAAAAGAGCTTTAAGAAAATACCACATTAAGTACATCTTAACTTTATTAGTTTCGGAAATAAGGCCATCCCAATCAGGTATTTGGGTAATATTTAAAGTACCGCCATTTTGTAGTAGGTAAATATATTAACTTTATATTCTAGAGTTATAAAGTACTCGTCAGGAGCTTTAAAATCATGTACCGCTTGACCCCTTTCCCATTTAAACTTTTTGACGTTTGTGTTGGTGGGGGGAGGGAATAACCTTAAATAAGCAAATTTTGACACAAAAATGTGTCCCCTTAAAAATAAAAATTGACGTATTTTAGGATTTTTTCATAAGTGTACAAAAAACTAAACTATGGTGGGTGGCTCATTTTAATTGGAATGTACTCTATTACAGTTGTGGTGGCCCTACCGCGTTGTCTTTGGGAAAAATGGATTGAACACCCGGCACCACGGTACCTAGTACATATTATATAGGCTTATACAAGCTTTCGTGCACTATAATAAAATTTGAAAAAAATTGTTCCAACACCCAAATTATATCTTTATTCCTTTGATTCACCTACCTAATAATTTAAAAATTAAAAATTATTCTTTTGTGTGGACTCGACTCTACGGGTTAATTATGCAAATAAATGCAAGATATTTTTAATATTGGTACAATATACAGTGTGTTATAGTTTTTGTCGTACCTTGTATTTATTCCTTAAGAGATAATAAAGATCTGATTCAGAAAATGTTTATATAGCTAAATTAAATAACACAAAAAAAACTAACATTGTTATTTATTTTTTACGATAAAAACAGGAAATTTCAGGGAGGAACAAATTTATAACTTGACGCCCAATACAAATTTTCTTTCGGTAAAAAAGAGTTGGTGAAGGAAAATAAAAACTTACGGAATGATGTCTAGTTTTTAACAATTTGTTGGATGGTCTTCTTGTTGAGTATCACGCCTGGAAAGAATGGGACCGCTTCGGTACTGGTCCCGGGGCATACGAGCTGACCCTGTTCAGCCCTATTGACACCTATGAACTGGCCGGTCGCCTGAAAGAAAATAAAGAACAACCCCCAAAAAATTCTAATTAAAAAAGGCAAGTCTGCCACCGTTGTCAAGTTAAGGAACTAAGTTAAAAAATAAAAATAAAAAATTAACTAATATTTAAATTAAAAATGATTAAAATTTAGATTATTTTTGTATCTCAATTTAAATATTAGTTAATATTTTATTTTTATTTTTTAACTTAATCTTTTAACTTTGACAACTAAAACGTCGTTTTTTTTTTTAAATTAGAGTTTTTTGGATTTTGGGGGTTTTTCTTTATTTTATTTCAGGCGACCGGCCAGTTCATATTGATCAATAGGGTCAGCTCGTATACCCCGGGACCAGGACCGAAGCGGTCTCATTCTTTCCAGGCGTGTACTCAACAAGAAGACCATCCAATAAATGAATCCGCCTAACCAATATAGAGCATATCTCCAATTTAAAAATTTGGTTTAAATCTTAGACAACTTTATTGTTGACTTATATTAATACATTAAGGCCGTTTTAAAATTATTTATAACTGGTGAGTAAGCGTCGTTAGTAATTAAAACAAAAAAAAAAAACAATGTAGATCGAGGGCGGGCCGGAGAGAAAGTAAAAAATCTGAAAGAGATAAAATGTCAGTAGACCTTCATTGTTCATTGTCCCTATAATGTGAGTATACAAATGTTTTCCTTGACATATTGCACTGCATCTAAACTTGTTTTTGATTTTGATGGTATCTTTGGAAAATTATACGAGGGGTGTTCAAATATTATTCGAAAGTTTATTTTCAGATCAAACGAATGGCCTAAGCTGCAAATTTATCTTAACAATGAGGTATCTAGAAGGCTTGCCGAACGTTATATAGGCACTTAAATTATTTTTATTTATTAATTGTCACAATAACAGCAGAGCACTAATATACTGTGTATAGTAGTATAGTTTTAGTGCTAGGTAGGGACGCGTAGGTTGAAGCAAATTTATTTTAAATGTAGTGGTTTGTTTTTTGAAAAAATGCTGGAACACATTGATTTTTATTTTTAAGTGCGGTTTTTTCATGATAATTTCGTGTATACACCGCCAAATCATTTTTTAGTGCTTTGGTGTAGAAATTTAAAAAAACGTCGTTTTTATTTTTTTGCATATTTTCAAAGAATAACTATTTAAAAATATGCTTACAAGAGGAATTTTTAAAATTAAAATAATTTTCGGAGTTATAAATAAAAAAGTACTTTTATCCTAAAATTTTAGAATCTGCAAAGCTCGATTTGTGTGCCAAATATTTACTGGATTGGTTAAAAAATAAATGCAATATGGCGAAAAACCAAAATAAAAATTGAACTTTGACGTCTTGCAACTCGAAAACGAATGACATTTTGAAAAAAATGTATACGAAGCTCCACCCTTATTGTGTCGAGTAGAATTACCCCTTAAGTTTCGTGATCGATTTTTGAATCACCCTGTATAAATAAAAAATATATATTTTTTTACGTGAAATTTTATATATTGCATGAATCCTCATTCAATTTTAAAAACTGTTTTATTTGATATTTTGCCAAACTATTAAAAATAAAGGCCCTATACAAAACAAATCAAAATTCTCAACGTGTATCGACTTTCTTGAAAATTTAAATTGTTGGTCTATTAGTCCTATTGTCCATCCGTGGACATATTGTATAGTATAATGGTTTTGTAAAGTAATCTTGCATTAGCAGTATAATGCCCGTTTCCACCGACTCATAGAGGGGTAAAAAATCGGTTGTCTGCAAAGTCGGTTTACTGACGATAGTTGAACGTGACAACGTCGAAAGAATCATTACCTTTATCGCTGCAATTATCGTTGCTATAAACAATTAACACCACATTTACTTTTCACTGCACGCTCACTCAAGTAGGAGAGAAACAGATGTCGAACGACGTGGAAATTGTGCCTCTTTGTCGCTCGTTCCGCGCTCTCGCTTGCACTTCAAGCCTTAAATGGAACGCGCGAGGTAACGGCACATGTCATGTTTTTGGTGTGTGCAGCCGGATTCATCGAATTATAAGACGTTGTCACGTCAAAAATAACTTACGGTAACTTAATGTAAGTTATTCTCTACCTAGCGTTAGGGAACCCCTAAGAGGTCGGTGGAAACGGGCATAAATCGTCTAAACCACATTATCGTAATCTCACAATATCGTGCTTGAGAAATATCGATAATTGGGGCTCATTCCTACATCTAAAAATCAATTTCAATACCTAACCTCAATTTATGGTAAAATTATATACACGTTCCAATCAAAATACAGAATTTTATTTAGTTTTCATTTCCACAGAATTTAAACTTTAACAATGTGTACTAGAGAACTGACTGAAGAAGAATTATTTGCGGATGTTGAAGATGATGCCGAAAACCTGCCTGATCTTGTTCAAGGTTTACAAATTGAAAAGAAACCAAATGATCCTCTGGACGTAAGTGAGAATTATCGCTCCGAAGATGATTATAGTTATAGTGACGAGGAAGATTATTTTGAAAGTGAATATGGTAATGACTATGGAGTTCAAGGGCAGGGTCTACATACAAATCAACAGCAATCGACAAAAAAAATTAGCAGTTACCAACCATCTGATAACTTATTTAAAAAGTATACCAATAAAATCAATGTAGAGAAGTATGAGGTCCCAACATTAGCAAATCATACAGTAAATCATTTGCTTGCAAATGAAAGAAAAATGGAAAATGAGAGAAAGCGGACAAAAGACAAACATGATAGAGCTACAGCTGAACAAGTTATGGATCCCCGTACAAGGATGATCTTATTTAAACTTCTTAACAGAAACATAATTACCGAGATAAATGGCTGCATATCAACTGGAAAGGAAGCCAATGTATATCATGCATCTTCAAAAACTGGCAAAGACTATGCTATAAAAATATACAAGACCTCCATTTTAGTGTTTAAAGATCGAGACAAATATGTTACTGGTGAATTTAGATTTAGACATGGTTATTCTAAACATAATCCTAGAAAAATGGTTAGAACATGGGCAGAAAAAGAAATGCGTAACTTGGTAAGAATGCATTCAAATGGCTTAAATGTCCCTGAGCCTATTTTGCTTAGATCGCATGTACTTGTTATGTCCTTTATTGGTAAAGATGGTTGGCCAGCACCTTTATTGAAAGATGTATATCTTTCTCAATCAAAAGCTAGGGAAATTTATAGAGATATAGTTATAGTTATGTGGAAAATGTACAATAACTGTAAATTAGTTCATGCAGATCTCTCAGAATTTAATATTCTGTATCACAATGGAGAAATTTTTATTATAGATGTTTCACAAAGTGTAGAACATGATCATCCACATGCTTTTGAGTTTTTAAGGAAAGACTGTACAAATATAACTGATTATTTTAAAAAAGAGATGTAGCAACAATGAGTGTAAAGGAATTATTTGATTTTATTACTGATCCTTCTATAAATGCAGTTAATATGGAGGAATGTTTAGCTAAGTTATCAGAAAGAGCTGCCGAAAAGAAAGATGTTAGCTCAAGTGAACAGGTAAAATACTTATTTAATTTTATATACACATTGTGCCCGGTTATTACAATCATTTCAGCTTCAATCTGTTGAACACAAGCAGGTAGAAACTAGGTAAAGAATGCTTGCTTTAAAACAATTAAAAAATTTCACTAGTTGATAATGTGTAAATCTTACTTTAGATCTTATCTGGAAAAAATTGTCCATTGTAATTTCGACCTGGCGCAAAGTGTACATACATTTGTTTTTTTTTAATTAATTACTATAATTTGACTTGCATAATAAGCAGGTCGCTGACATTATTTAAGGCACTGGGTTTTATTTAAAGAAAAGAAAAGTTGTCTCTATGATGTCAGTTGCTTATCAAGGGCCAGTGTGGTAATATAATATATGTTTTTAGGTAGATGAAGAGGTTTTTAAACATGCCTATATCCCAAAGAGGTTAACAGAAGTTATTGACTTTGAAAGAGATATAAACCAGGCAAAATCAGGTTTAGCAAATGACCTTGTCTACAAAACATTAGTTGGGTTAAAGTCAGATCTAAGTGGTACTGTGCAGCAACCCGAAATACTACAAAGTAAAGAAGAAAAAACTAACAAAATCGTTGATGAGGATAATGAAGAGGATATCGATGAAAATTCAGAATGTAGTGAAGAATCTGAAGAGAATGCAGATACAGGCAGCAAGTTCACAGACGCTTCAAGGCCAAAGCATGAAACTCTTGAAGAAAAGAAGGCTAGGAAAAAGGCAGTTAAAGATGCTCAAGCAGAGAAGAGAAAGACAAAAGTTAAAAAATATGTTAAAAAGCAAAAAGAAAAGAAAGCCAAGAAATAAATTGTATTTCTTTTGCACAATTGTTGTTATAATATATATTTTTTTATCCTAGAGAGTATAAATTGTTAACTATATAAGAAACTGTTAATATATTTTATAGTTAGAAATATAAATAAAACATCCATTATTTGACTGCCAATGAGATACTTTTTTAACCAGATTTTTATCCAAAAAATAAAAAAGATACTTATTAAGACGTAAATAGGTTTTAATGTTATTAGAATAATAGATTGAGTTAAGGGTACCATACTGTATAAAAAATAAATTAAAAACCCTCATTTTTCTCATACAACAATAATATACAAAGTCATCCCAATTAAAAAAAAAAAAAAATAGAAAATTGTTTATACTGGCAAACTAGTAGTTACTTTAAAGCTCTTTGAGATTAAAGATTAGAAAAACCAGACGTGTTTATGACACACAAAAAAATCATTTTTTTTTTAATTGAACACCCTATATATTTTATTGATACTTCAAAGATCTATCAAAGCTTTAAAAAGTCTTGATATAATATATCGTTTTAGAAATTTGGTTATCCCCAGGAGTTTGATAGTAAAACTAGCAGTTTAGTCTAGCAGTAACTTAGTTAGGCACCATTCTTTGTAACTGAGTTAGTCACCTCTGCAATAATTAGAATATTCACACAGAAATTAGAAATAACTACAATTATGTTAATGTTCAATATTAAAAAAAAAAAATAAGCATATTTTATAGATGTATTGAATTGTTTTAAAAAAATATATATATTTTTCAAAAAATTGTTAGCAACAATCGATACTGGAAAGAAAACTCAAAATAGTTATGCCTAAGTACAGTATTTTGTACTTCATGTAGATTTTGTTTTAAATTGTATGGCAAATATAGATATTTTTCAATTTCAATTTAATTTTAAAACAATATATAATAAAATTTTAATGAGCAAACTTAAATCTATTCAGCTGGATTACTTGGTTAAAATGATATACAGTTATAAACTAAACTATTTAAATCTCAGTTTGAATCAGCCTACAAACCAAAAACATTAAGAAACTGGCAAGTACCAAAAATATATCCTACAAAACCTACAAGAAGAGTTGGGAAAACTAAAGTTATAGCAAATGAAAGAGGACATCTCTTGCCGGATATAAGAAAGAGCAAGAAAAATCCTTGGGGAGAGTTCGCTAGCACTTGGAATTTGCCAAAGAAAATAGATAAAAAAACAGGTAACCATACAATATTTTGTGCAAGCCTAATAGACATTATTTTATGTAAAATAAAGGTGGTCGATCAAAAATGAAGGCAAACATTTTCAATCCAAGAAATCTTATTGTTAGTCATATCCAGGTTATACTGTGGCGACAAATAGCTATAGTAGAATCCTCTCATCCAAATAAGAAATAAAAGTTCATATAAACATCTGTACGCAAATTCTATTCTAAAGATACAGGGTGTTAAACTTGTACTATTTTTTAATACTTTCAATACTTATATGCTACAAGCAAACTTCAAGTTTTTTAATATTTACTTTATTTGACGTTTTTAAACAACTTGACTGATAACATGTAGTTCATTTTATTTCATTCATATCATTTCCCCAATGTTGCTGTAATTTGGCAATGAAATATAAGTGGTATTAAGGGCTTATTTTGCATCAACTTAATTAGATTTAATAAGTCCAGTGGCGTCTCCAATAGCACCTTAACTAATATTTCTAACAAAAAAGGTACGCCACTGACTGGTGTAAAATTTTAATGTTAGGTTTTGAATTGAGCAAAAAATCAGCTTTTTTATCATTCAGTTTTTGTTTATGTATCTAAATAAGATACAATTTTAGAAAAAAATAATAAATAAAATCCATCTAACTGCACCGTATAAAAATCTGGGTGAAGATTTTTTCATCTAAAAATTAAGTTTTACATTTTTCTTATTATCCATTATCTAGCAACAACAAATATTTATTTAAATATATAATGTGTATATTTAAACTAACAACTTTACTATAAGTGTTTTTAAAATTATAAGGATTTTTAAAAGTTTAACACCCTGTATCTGGGGAATAAAAAATTTGCAGAATCCTCATCAATTTTAGGCGTTCAACCAATTATAACCGCGGTAATAATTGGTGACAACTTTGATGTTTAATACATTGTTTAAACGTCAACATAACCGATTGGTAAATACCGTTTTAGAATTGGTTCTTCGCCTAAAATCGATGCCTGTTTATATGAACTGTTTGTTTTTGGTGGGAGAATTCTACCACAGCTGGCACCATAGTTCACGAACACCCTGTATACAGTATATCCACGGATGGACTATAGGACAAATGTACCAAAAATTGAAATGTTCTAGAAAGCCGTGTATGGGAACTGCTTTTGCTTCTTAAAAAACAAGATTCACGTTGAGAAATTTGTTTTGTTTTGTACAGAGGCTTCAAAACCTAAAAAATTTAAAACTTTAGAATTGAATGAGGATCCTATATCTAAAATTTTACATAAAATAAACCAAAAAATGTTTTTATTTATTTTATGTAAAATTTCAGATATTCATCATTTAATTCTAAAAACCTTTATTTGACATTTTGGTAAATTATTAAAATAAAGACAGTTTTGTCTTGGTCCATTTTCATATTTTTGTAGCCCCCGAACAAAACAAAACAAATTTCTCAACGTGAATCTTCTTTTTTAAGAAGCAAAAGTAGTTGCCATACAAGACTTTCTTGAACATTTAAATTTTTAATCCATTTGTCCTATTGTAATGTCTATCCGTGGACATACTGTATTCCAAAAGCCTGATAGTAAAAAAGAGTCAAAAAATTTCGGGATTAAATGGATAAAAAGTCAAAAATTCAGTTAGAGCGATATTAATTGTTTTAATATTGTATTATAATTTATTAACTTGCTTATTCTTGTTGCAGCCGAAATTTTAAATCAAAGTGCCAAACCCAGAACATTTAAGCAGTCGGATAACTTAATTTCCGACAAAACTTTAGAAGATAAAGAAAACCAGCTTTTTGTTGATAACCAGGTTAGTATAAGTCAACATTAAATGAAAATAAGAATTAAAGGCAACTTCACAAAACAATTTTAACTCACTCTAAACAACAAAGCAATACTATCAATATACGAGTATAACATTTTTATTTAATAATTATAATGGGAGTTTTATTTTTTTTACAGGATCTGGCAAAAGATGAGGAAACCCAAGTAGTTCCTTACGTTCCAGGTGACCTAACTGAAGAAAAACATCGTCTGGATAGTTATAAAGAGTTAGCCAAAAACAGGTTTAATAACGGAGAACCTGAAATTCGCAAGGGTTACCCTAAATACAGGGATGATTTTTCCAGAGTATCGCCCGAACCTGAACCATCTTTATCCGAAAAAGTCAATGAGGTGATAAAAAATAGCAAGGAAATGGTTAGTTCTGAATGCGGAGAAAAGAACCATAATACTGACATAAAAAAGAACAGGATTTTATCACCTATTATTAATGCCATCTCTAATTTTAACCTCGCTAAAAAACTACATAAAGAGAACCTAGAACATAATCCCCTACCTGACACTATCACAGACTCTATCTATCGTAAGCTTCAAATGCAGAGAATGCAAGAGCACGACCCAGGTCTGACTTTAGAAGACACAAATTTTGCTTGCGGCGTGGGTTGGAAAGGTTACCCAGGGTATGGTCCTACTAAGTGTACCAAATTAAAGGTTTACCGACCAAAAACTTGTGCACATCATAAGAAAGATAATATAGTAGATGATAGGCCAAGTAGCGTAAGTAGTTTTGACAGAAAGTGGAGATACATTAAACAAAACAAAGTAACCCCTATAGATTTAGCTATTTGCTGGGACCTAAGTCCAGAAAATCCGGAGGACGAACCACAACCACCAACGCACATAGATGGCTCAAATGGTTCTCAAGCCCCTGCTGTGTTTTCTCTAGTTCACACACCTAAAGATGATAATGAAAATGTAATAAAGTGCGATGGCGTTCATGCGTGTGGGCCTATTTTTGACCATGGTGCCAAAGCGAACCAGGAGAAAGATTTTATTTTTGACAGACCAAGGACTTCTGTATCTAGAAGTAGTGAAACTAGTAGCAAAACTTCTCACAGCAGTAAAAGAGGGGCAAAAAGTGCTCACGATTTGCATGAGCACGATGAAAAACACGATAATGTGTCTGATAAAGGTAGTAAGAGTAGCGAGTCGGTAAAAATTAGGAGGGAAATCCATCAGAGCACTCCAAACTTAAGCAAAAGTACCGAAACATCCCCACCACCATGTAAGCAGCACTCTTGTAAGAAACTTGGAAGAAGACTTTGTGTTGCTTGCGAGTTAAAAAACTTACCTGGAGAAAGAAAAACTAAATCCGAATACAAAATGGCGTTTAAAGCAGGAGTGCCACAAAAATATGTAAGTAGACCTTGCCACAAACTTAGTGTTCCTAGACAAAAAGATCCATATAGAACTCTGAACTATGTTATTCATAGTTTAGCTCCACCTTTTTCTTTGCAGAAAGATAAGCGCGAGGATTACCCGGAACATTGGAGGCTGGCTACAGTGTATCAACATTCTTATAAACCTATGCATATAAGAAAAAGACTTTTACTACAAACTGTATACAAATAAAATCATGGCTAGTTGGTTTAAGTTAATAAAAACCTTTTTGTTTAAAAACTATAAAAGAGAAAACACAAGCTTAATTATAAATGCCACATTTTTCAACTAGTTGAATAAAAAGGTTTTATTTAACTTTCCCTAATTGTGATTTAGTTATTAAAATTAGCTCTAGATATTTTAATTAAAAACAAAGCTAAAATTTGATCACAGGCTTGGATGCTCGCTTGATGAGACTACAGCAAGTATTTTATCGACACCCAGTACGTGTGTAGGTATATTCAAGAGAGTGATCAAAGCCTATGACCAAAAATGGAGCACTTTTTCAGTATCAATAATGAAAAATACAATTATCTTTAATATAAGTACATTTAAAACTGAAATGACAACTAGTTATGGTTATTTTCTAGAAACTTGCGACAACTCCGATTTTGTGGTATACAGAAGCTTTTGGGGCGCTGATCACAAATTTAAAGAAGAATTTTTAGGCGGAAACGTTTTGTTCTCGAGATATCCATAGTCAAAGTTGAAATTTAAACCAATCCTATTTTCACTATATTCCTCCTTCTTTTGAAACAATTTTTTAATTTAAAATATTTGAATTTCACCTTTTAAAACCTCGTTTTTGTTAATGTATTTTACACGTTTTATCAACTAAATTTTGAATATTTCTTTTGAAAATGCTGCAATTATGTATACACAGTGACGTCATAGCCTGCTGCGATTGAAAACGATTAAAAGTGAAGCTTTGCAATTTAACGCAAAAATAATGTAAAACACGTAAAAACAGGATTTTAAAAGGTAAAAATAAAATATTGTATGCCACTTTGGCTTTAAATTAAGAATTCTCTGCAAAAAGAAGGAAGAATATAGTAAAAATAAGATTAGTTTAAATTTCAACTTTGATGATGAATATCTCGAGAATGAAACATTTCCGCCAAAAACTGCTTTCCAGATTCATGATCAGTGCTCCAAA
Source organism: Listronotus bonariensis (assembly GCA_014170235.1). Taxonomy (NCBI): domain Eukaryota; kingdom Metazoa; phylum Arthropoda; class Insecta; order Coleoptera; family Curculionidae; genus Listronotus; species Listronotus bonariensis. The sequence goes on from JACEGR010006386.1 coordinate 33,760, forward strand.
AATCCCCGTATGACCAAATTTTGTCAAAATCGGATTTGCAGCAAGTTTCTAGAAAATTATCCTAGTTATATTGTAATCTAATGTAAATATTTTGATTAATTAGAATTATTAGTTTGGATTATTATTGGATATTAAAAACATTTTGATTAATAAGTTTACAATAAGTTTTTAAATAAAAAACACTAAAGATGAAATCCCATTAATATGTACACTTTCCACGTATTTACCTTCAATAATATGATATAATAAAATGGGCTTTGAGTACACCCGAGTTGTCATATGCTCCATGAAATATAGTATGGAGCAGTTTACCACTAAGAAAAATAAATTTATTTGCATCAAAAAGAAAACAATAAGAGACAATATTGACCACATGAAATAAAAAATACAGAGTGTTTCTGAACCAATCTCTAAAAATTTAAGGGAATTTTTAGTCGAAAACGTTTTGTTCTCGAGATATCCATTATCAAAGTTGAAAATCAAACTCCTCATTTTCACTATATTCTCCCTTCTTTATGCACAAACTTCATAATATAACACTAAATTCGCATACAATATTTTATAAACACCTTTTAAAATTCTGTTATTTATATTTTAGGCCGTTTTTTTCATTAAATTGCAAATCTTTTAGTTCTAAACGCCGCAACGATGTAAACACTTTAAATTATTAAAGGTGACTAGATTTAAAATTAAGTTTTTAAATTAATATAAAAAAGGCATAACATTATTATGTGCCTATAATAATGTTATGCCTTTTTATATTAATTTAAAAACTTATAGGCACAAACCTTAAAAATATTTTTTAATGTTAAATAAAATATTGTGTGCCAATTTGACGTTGGTTGTCAAAGAATGGTTTGATTTTGTACTTTGATAATGGATATATCGAAAACGAAACTTTCCGACTAAATTTTTTTCAGATTTGTGATCCGCGCAACAAAAACAAATTTGGTCAAAATCGAAGTTGATCCCACTTTCTAGGCAATTACCGAAATTAACAAAAATTAAAATATTTTTATAAAGGACTTAATAAAAAAATATTTGTCGTAAGATCGCCCATTGTTTTTATTACTTTGTAATGAGTGTAATGTGTGTCTCATTCATTTTTAGAGATAAGTTTGGAATCCTCAACCTTATACACTCCAAGTGGGTGTGAAACCAGACAAAAAATTTTTTGTTCAAATTCAATCTAAAATAACTTCTTGGTTTTTTGACCGATTTCAAATAACTTTTGGTCTAGTTTTAGCTCTTTTCATTAAGATAATTATTTAATACGGGGATTGAAAAAAGTTTTATAGGATTAGGTGTTATACAGGGAAGGACCAAATATCGCATTTTGACTCAAATTTTCAAACACCCTGTGGAATAATTTAACGCCACAATTTTTTACTAGTGTATGGACTTTTAAAGACTCATCTTTACTTAACATATCTTTTTTTATTTATATCGCTATCTTTATGTCTTAAAGGAAATACAGTGTGTCTACGTAAGTTGGCGGCATATGGAAAACTTTATTATTAATTGTATCAAAAAAGTTATTCTTTATAAAGAGTTCTGCATGGTACAAAACCTAAAATGCAATCATCGCAGATATCAAATTGTGTCAGTCATGTAGGAGGTTTGGCCAAAAATTTAATTTTTACTCAAGAGTAAAGTACCTGTATTTTTGTTATTATCGCAAATTGTTATAAAGAAAAGATGTTTAGAATTATAATTTTTAACGTGAACTTCTTGTTTTAATTTTTCGTTAAGTGTTTAGTTTAAATATTTTGGTTATATACATTTTAATAAGCACAACTCTTAAGGTACCTAACAGAGAGGGGAAAAAATAAATAAAAAAACACATATATAATAATAATATAAGTTATTAATTAATGAAAGACTGTTTATAAATTTTTTTAAATTGTTTATTTGGTTAGTGTTGTTGAATTGTTACATATTACTGCTAAAGTAATTACGTCTCTTTACGTCTCACTTTCAAATATGCAATTTTGCTTATTTCCAAAAAAAAAATAGAAATTTGATTTTTTTTTGCGAAAACTGAGTAAATTTAAGTTTGTACATAAGTGCATTGTACATTCTTCTTGTTTTAATAACAATTAATTTAAAAAGTTTATTTAAAACTGTTTGAGAACATTTGTAATTATGAAATATAGCGTACTAATGTACAAACCTAAATTTTTACCATATAGAAAAAAAAATTAAAAATTTTTTTGGAAATGAACAAAATTGCATGTTTGAAGGAAATTTTAAATTCTAAACATCATTTCTTTATAACAATTTGCGAGATTAGCAAAAATACAGGTACTTTATTCTTGAGCAAAAATTACATATTTGGAAAAACCTCGTACATGACTGACACAATTTGATATCTGATGATTGCATTTTAGGTTTTGGACCATGCAGAACTTTTTAAAAAGAATAACTTTTTTCGTAAAATTAATAATAATAGAAAAGTTTCCCATATGCCGCCAACTTACATAGACACACTGTATAATTTTAAAAAAAAAAACAATGCAAACATATTGGGCAAACTTAAGATTTGGATGGTCATATTTCCGAAACTAATAAAGATAAGTATATATCAAATGTATTATTTTTTTAAAGGTATTTGAAAGACCTTTTACTGGTGATATTAATACACAGGACATTTTTTTTTAATTACACTTTCTGTCGTACCCTGTATATCTTAGAAGATAACAAACATCTGATTACTGATTTGGAAACTACAAACAACTACAAACTATTTTGTTTATTTATTTTTCTCATAAAAAATAAAAATTTTTAGGAATGTGTAAAAGTATAACTATACAAAAAATTCATCGTCTTCTTTAAAAATGTGTGTTTTCTTTTAGAGTAAATATATTGATATAAATTAAAAAAAAGTAAAAAAGATGGGGCTTTAAAATCTATATAATACACTGGTAAAAAATGTGACGTTAAATTATTCCACAGGGTGTTCAACATTTGGGTCAAAATGCAACATTTGGCTCTTCCCTGTATAACACCCAATCCAATAAAACTGTTTTCTATTCCCATATTAAATAATAATCTTGATGAAAGGCGCTACAACTGGACAAAAAGGTATTTAAAAGCGGTCAAAAAACCAAAAAGTTATTAGAGATTGAATTTTAACAAAATTTTCATTGTCTGTTTTTTTTCCCGTAGTGTATTTTTTTTTAGTTTATAAATATATGGGTTTAAATTGGTAGTTCATACAAACATGTAGAGCGAACTTATCAAAGATTTTCTTTATTTCGAGGAAGGATAAAAATATATATTTTCCAGGTCCTACCGCCCATTTCTTTCAAAATATACTACACGTTCAGCATAACCACTTTAGCTTATCTTCTAATTTATTTCTTGTAGCATTTTTAAAATGTAGAATAGATAAACTCCTTTAAACAAGTTGTTGGTTTTAATTCTAGGTGACAGATGGTTAAAAAGTATTATAATTTTTTATCAAATAAAAGATAAAGATATGTAATTTTTTAAACCTAACTTTCAGGAAACCTGTATGACGATATAAGGATATAAATTTAGGGTTGTTTCTTAATAGTTCTAACCCTTACAGTCGTAAATGCAACTTCATAAGAAGATAGCAATCATAACTAATTAGTGAAACATTTTGTAAATAATATTTAACCTATAGTAAAGTTATTTACCCAATTTTTATGTCATATTTAAGCAACAAAGATTTAGTTCAACTGATCTAATATATTTCTTCAAGGGTATATTAAAATCAACCTGAAAAAAGCAAAAACGAACATTTTTTTTGAACTTGATTTCAGCATAATTATAAAAATATATATTAAATAGAATATATGAAACAACCATTTGCCTAAGGCAGGGGTCACCAGCTGGCGGCAATTTCATTTTTTCGCGTTAGCTTTGCTATAGGGAACGGCCAGGCTGAAGATCGCGCGATTTTTTCAAAACCTAGGCTACGGCTATGATACCAAGCGTCAGCAACCAGCGTAGAGTGTAAAGTGTGAGAGCGCTGCCTTTGATCTTTATGCTAGTATAAAAGAATTTGTATTTTTAAATCAGGCGGCTGTAATTTACGTGAGCAAAAAGCCCTGCCACCGCCGCTTAAAACAAACAAATATTATCCGCGGAGCGTTTCTAATGTATATAAACTGGTTTTCAAACGCTGTTTACCACAAAATATTGTAGCCAGAACCGGCTATCAGTACAGAGATTTGGTGCTCTCCGCTTGTTATCTTAGCCGATACCTAATGCGTAACTGCAAGTGGCCACACTGACACCCAGCGGGCGGGTGAAAATTGACATGCAGCCTTCACACTGCGAAAAATCGCTCTCTCGCTTTCAGTCTGGCCGTTTCTATAGTCGACTTGCCAACGAATTGACGTAAAGCGCAAGATCGTCAGTGATCGCAGTGTGAGGCATCTTCTTTCTTTCCGGACCGCGACGGTCATGTTATTTTAAAACAAGGACCCCTAATGAAAGTAGTTGGTGACCCCTGGTCAAAGGCATATTCTCCCTGTGTGGTTTTAGTTGATAAGCTTTAGTGGGGCACATGTTCTCAGAGATATTTTCATTCAATATTACTTTATCAACATTAAACGCCATCCTAAGAGTGCTATTTTTATTTCATTTAATTTTAGTTGTTCAACTAAAATCACACTTTAGCAATTACAAGCAGTAGAACACTGTAAAAATATATACTTTTCTTTTTACACAGGGTTTAAAAATAATTAATATTAAGACTAAAGGTGGTCAAAGATATATTTAAGACCTCGTGCCAATTCGAAACATTCATGGACATTTTGAGGACGCTAGTTTTAAAATGTATCATCTCCACAATTAGATTTTTATGTTATATGGAATAAAAAATAAACAAAGAACATATATGTGACATTGAATATTCATTATTAAGTTTGAACACTGTTATGTATGTAGTCATGGCTTAAGAAGTGATTTATTTAAGTTCAGCGTTGAAAAATAAAACTATAACACTGTAAAAAGTATAAATGGAGATTGTACACTTTGAAAAACCAGGCCCCTCATTTTTACCATGCATGCATGGAAAGGCGAAGGTCTAAAGCAAAGACAAATCAAGACTGATTTAACTTATCACAAATGATTTTACTGCAGGCGTTCTTTGACCAATCTCTTTTTGCTACTATTCTACACACAGAAATTCAATTAAAAGCATTGAGCTGGCACGACGTGTATATTATTTCAACTTCTAAAATAATTAGGAAAATTTAAGTATTGAAATGTGTTTTTTTTAAAGATTACAAAAAAACATCGTATTTATCTGTATTTTCAAGTAAATATGTCAAGCCTAACACTTCAGCTTAGTAAGTGTGGTGGTTAATGGTTTTTTTCATGAATCAAACTTTTATATACATATTAGTTATTTAATAGTTATTTATGTTCTGATTAGATAGTGTAAGTCTAAGCAAAAAAAGATGTTCAAATAAATCATTTTTTATTATTTTGTTTTATTTAAAACATTGAAATAACTTCATTATAATAGTAATTTATTAGATAAGTGAGTTATATCACATATGTCACTCAAGACAAGTTTAACTCTCGAGCTTAAAGGGTGAGGGAGATAATTTTCTTAAGTGACTTATATATAATAACTCAAGCATTGAATACAAAATTTTATCCAACTTTTGTAGAAGTGGTTTTTAATAAAGCCACAAAGAATTTGAAAATGTCATCCATTATTTGTTATATGTCATTGTCAACACTAGCAACGAAATTTTGTCATTTTTTGTAAAGCAAGTTGTGGTAGTAATATATTTTGCCTGTAACCACAGGTTTGTTTAATTTACTAGTGAGCAAAAGTACACTTTAGCAGACTAGTGACATAGGATACTTTATACTCAAAATTTGATTAATAATAGACATATTATTAGTAAGTGTTGGATAAATAATATATTCCCCCTAAAACGGAGATCTGATATAAAGTTCATGGTTTAGAATAAAAAAGTTCCAAAATTCATAAACTACAATTTTGCAAATACTTTTTTTTACGGCATAAGTTTGGTATACTCCACAAAAACGGACTTTTCTTTACAGTTTCCCACACTTTATTACAGTAGACCAACCAAGTTTTTTCAGTTAACTGAACGTGAGTAAGGGAATTTTTGTAGCCCCAAATAAGTTTGCCCTTAGTCTTTTTATCAGATCTTCTAAAGGTGGATGGCCACAGTAAATATCACCTAAAAATACAAAAGATGTCAAATTTAAAATAGGCTTAGAAAAATATGTAAAATATATGCATAAGCAAAGCTATTATTCTTATTTAGCTTACCATCACATTCATTATTATACTCTGGTATTAAAAACAGATTAACTTGATTTCCACAATTTTCTGGATCCAAGGTGTTCATAATTCTTCCAGATCCCAATCCTAGATTTGAATGAAACTGCAGTTTTGTTTTTTGAAACAATGTTTCATAAACCTTAAAATTAAAATATATAAAGGTATATAAAATATGTCTCCCCTTCTCTATACTTTAACTATTAAAATTTGCTTTTTAAAATAATAATAATTTTAAAACAAGTAAGGTGTTATAAGGAGTCGTCCATTAATAACGTGAGGTTTGAATGGGAAAGGGGTTTGGAAAAAATCACTAAACATCACTAGGGGAGAAGAAGTGTATTTTAAATATGTGTAGTGTAGTAAATGTGGAATTCTAACTAAAAACCGAAAAGCTTGCAAATTTAATGTATATCTTAATATGTTTATTATGTATTGAGGGGTAATTTAAAAACTCACCAAGTATCACTAGGGGAGGAAGGGGTTCAAATTTTGTTATAAAAGTCATGTGATTAATGAACGCCCCTCAGGAGGCCCTCTTGCCTATAAAACTAAACAGAGTTTTATACATACTTACTTTTTGCATAATTTTAAACTGTTTAGGAGTAAAATCGGCCATTTGTGCTCTATTCTGAATCATGATCAGATGTGGCAAATGTTCAGAGTATTCATCTTCTGGGTTTGAAATGGTTGGTTTTAACATTTCTGCAGTCTGTATAAATCTAAAAGGATAAAACTGTAAGTATACTTTTGAGATATCTATGAAACTTTTAATCTTAAATTGATAAAGAGCATCTCTTGTACACAAATATAATAATACACCAAATTATAAAAGAAGAGATTATCAGAAATACTTTTTACAAAGCAGAGAGCGAGCTTTATTAACATTTAACAAGGCACTGTAACAGCCTGGTAAAACCTCAGGTGCTTCATCAAACATACATATCTACTAAAATGATTTAACTTTAACCATTTTTAGAGGTTAAAATAAATAAGTCACTTAGACCCAGTTTTACAAAGCAGGTTCAAACTCAGTTGAACTGAGGTTAGGCCTTTCCATAAAATCTTAATATTGCTGTCAGTGTCAAGGAATTGAAAAAATTGAGATTTTATGGAAAGTTCTAAGAGGCCTAACCTCAGTTTGACAGAACCTGCTTTTGTAAAACTGGGCCTAAATCAGCAAAAGTTAATTAAATCTAACCTTATTTCTAACTTACCTAATTACATTACTATCAAAAAACCAATCTTGTACAACCATTAAAATGTGACAGACAGACATAAGAAAGGCAGTATATTGCAACCCTTGTATCTCTCCACTATTTTCAAGAGGAATAAACTCACTGACCAAATTTGTTCTTTTATTTTCACTTTCTATAAGGTCATCTAAAACCGCTACAGATAAAAAGGGTTGACAATCTAAGAATATTACACGATTTGACGATACATAAATATCAATTCCTTGGGTGGTGTTAACACAGTTCTCTATGTCTTCTACAGATTGTGTTTTAAATACTGGACCATCTTCCAAATGTGTTTCCTTTAATCGGTGTGTTAGAATTGTTACTCCATTTTCAAACTCCTCTGTGGTTTCAGCATATGACTTAAAAAGAGTCTTTTTCAGACCTTCAGTAATCTAAAAAAATTAACCTAATTATTCAACTACAGAATAATTGAAAAAGGTTTTTAATAAACCTTGTAATGTAACAAAACCTTAAACAAAGTTCACTTACTTTTTTCAGTCAATAAATTTAGAATAGTCGATTTGCCTACTCCTTGGCTTCCTATAACTCCAACCACTATAAAATCACTATTGTCTTGAAGAAAATCTTGTAAATGTTCAGTACTTATAATACCATCATCAATAAGCTTCATGGACCTTTTCATAAGTTTGAAAACTGGAGAAATTGCTAAAAAATATTTTTCAAATATATGCCAAGGTGTTTAGTTATTAATTATACACAGTAATAAAATTGATTTTTAATATAACTTAAAACTTTAGAAAATTATATTACTTTCATTATCCTTTGATTGAATGCCTGTAGGGGTTGGCTCGCTTTCTCTAACTTTTTTCTTTACATTTACAGCATTGTCATCAGTGGTAGGGTCTCTGACTTTTAACAAAATTGTAGGTTGCTTAACATCTGAGGAGCCTGCCTCTTTATTTTCCTTTAGGGGGTTGTAGTACCTCTACTAGCAAAGTTTCTACTATCGGTTCTACCACTGGCGGAAACATCCTAAAATAAAAAGATATTGGGTCCTTGTAATAAAGCTTACGTTTAGTAAATTTTACTCTTGGAAAAGGCCGATTTTTGTTCGAAATTATTTTCTTACGATCAAAATCTGACATTCTATTCTGTTTTTGTTTCAACTTTGTGTATGTATATGAAACATAAACATTATTTATGCCAAAAGCCACTGCTTTTTGGGGTTATCTCAAGTACTTCTTCTTCCTTAAAATTTAGTCTAAAGGCGTTTATACCTATGCATTAATAGCGAAAACCATTAAGAACTAATTAGGAACTGGAGTAAGACCATTGAGGCAAACACACCCGAACCAATCTTTTGTGAAAATTAAGTTAAGTTTTTAAATAGAGATGGTTTGTTTAAAAATTGAGGTACTCCCAAGGTTATTTCGCATTTTTGTTTACACACATGAGGACGTACCCTAACCGATCGTATAAAACCACTTGAAGACTTTCGACATGCGACAGTTCTGACAACCGACTGACACCTTTTTGTTGACAAAAATGTTTGTTTTTAGGCGACATTTATTATTGTGTTAGCATGCTTTTTACGAAGTAAAGATTGTTTATACTTAATATATAACTACAAAGGTTGAAAAAATGCCTTCTAATAAAAGTGTGGCTGTATGGATGTCGGAGAAGAAGTTACAAAAATACACTGGCAGGAATTGGTTGCGGTGTGCAGTAAACATGGTTTTGAGGTGTTTAAAGTACGTTAATATTTAAAATTGTGCTTCTACGTATTTAATATGGCTAGTAATACTAAACAGATATTTTTTTAGCTGGACCTTAACAAAAGCCTTAGCGAACAAGGTCCATTCTGTGTGCTTCTTCATAAACTTACAGACATTATAGCCTCCGCAAATCAGGGTGACATAAGGGTATGTAAAATATTATTTTTAAAATATTACCATACCAGATTGAATTTATATCAAACAGTTTCTGATTTTATGTATTCATTGCTTATAATGATAAGAAAGTACATTTATAAACTTAACACGTTCACTGTCCTGTAACCCATATGTGGGTCACACCCTGTGTTGATAGAAAGACCTGTGAGACATATATGACTCACATTTAATATCAAAATTTTATATGATTTTGGGATGGACTCAGATTATATACGAGTTATTCTATTAGTACTCTGTTAAATAACCGTAATATACAACACACTCATGGCTCAAATGGGGGACTTGTGTGCATTATTCTAATTTCGTATATTGGAGAGTGTTCTGCTATTTTAACGATTTTTAAAAATATTTTGACATACATGTTATCTATTAGTTGTCCTTAATAATATGAAGGTGCAATTATGATTTTTTAATTTTTTGAAATAATATAAAATATTTCTTTTTGGCATTTGTCCACTTTTATCATGGATAATTGGCAACATTGTATAAATTTTTAATAATAAAAGAGGAATTATAAGGGTGGTCAGGTTTTTCATTTCCCGGTCCTTTGTGTTTGTTTACTGATATTTTTTTTTAAATGGAATATTTTGTATGTGCGCCACTTACGTTTTATTTAGAAGAGTGCCTAAAATATGTAAGTATCAATAATTTTTAAAAAACCCTTAAAATAGCAGAAAATCGTTTATTAAAGTGTTACCAAAAACTAATTTTTCAAAATTATTATGTCCTGAAAATTTATAATTTGTTCTATAAACTATCCATCTTAATTTTTAATATAACTTTTTTCTTCTTATGCCTCCATATATGATCAGTAATTGAACAGTTAATAGACTAAGGGGTCTGCTCTAATACCTAAGTAGTTTAAAGGGGCTATTGGGGTATATATGGTTTTTGTTTTAGTTTATGTATATTTTATAATAAAATTATAGTAATTTTAGTTTAATTTTTACCATAAGTAGAAAATGGAAAGCCAATATCTCCATACCTATACTTTGGCCACCATAAATTGATAATGAATACCTAGTGAGTAACTCCGGCTACTGTAATTTTAAACCAATAAAATACATTTTTTATTATAGTAACTAGGGTTACTGACTTTTTAAACCAATAAAATACATATTTTCTTCAGGTGTTATTCTCAATTTTTAGTGAACAGAGTGTAGTAAGGTTTTGGTCTTTTTTGTAATGTTGCTATAATAGTGTGTTTTGTTATTTTTAAATTTCCTTTTTTTTTTGTTAATAAACCTGTTGCATTAATAATTACATCATTTACCATGTTTATGTTTTGGTTTCTGTCATATGTTGTTAAAAAATATGAATTTATTTCATGTAAGTAAATTACCAATTTTAGGTGTAGTACCAATTCTAAAACGGTATTTACCAATCGGTTATGTTGACGTTTAAATAATGAATTATATATCTAAGTGGTCACCAATTATTACTAAGGTTATAATTGGTTGAATGCCTAAAATTGATGAATTTTTATTGAGTACCTAGATATTTAATAGCTGAGTTGACATGATTGACTTTAGTAATTTAAATCATAAACCAAAGCACACAATTATTATGCAAATAAGTTTCAGAATAAATTACTTTTTCTTACCTCAAACCTATTTAAACAATACAACTATTTATATATCTCAATAAATGGATGATATCACATGAATAACGATGTGCATGTCTAATTGGTTATAAATTAGTATTTTTACTTAATATAATAAATGATATATCTTGTTATTCCTCTATGCTAATAAATATTTATTTAGTTTCCATTTTTTCACCAATCCTAAGGAAAACTAAATAAAATTTGACTATTTAAAAGAATATATTACAGGTAATAAAAAGGTATGAACAGGTCTTGTTTGACACAAAAGTGGAAAAAGTCATTGATCCAATTTCGGATTAAATTTTGTTAGTAGAAGATCTTGATATTAACACAATTTGTAAATCATGTGCTTGTGTTAGGGGGCACCCATAAATTACATAAGGCGTTTAATCAAATTTTGGGACCCCTCCTTCCCCCTGGTGAGATTTTCTTCAACCCCCACCCCATAATCTCACGGGAGATTTATGGGAATGCAAAAAGACACCATTTCTCAAACTGAAATTGATTTTAAACCAAAATAATTTTAAGGAAGCAAAAAAGAAATAAAAAGGTTCTCCACCCAAAAAGTAACACTCCATCACATTTTCCTGAGGAGAATTATCAAGGTGGGTGTAGAATTTTAAAATTTCTGGGGAGCAAATATTTAAAAAATAATAATAGTGTATTTGCATCCAAATGTAGTGGGCATATTAAGTCAAGTGTATTTCTTAATTTGAAATTTTAAAAGAAAAACTTTTTATGATAATACCATATACAGGGTGTTTTATATAAAATCAGTTTAATATCAAACTTCTGCAGATGGCCATGTTTCCGAAACTATGTAAAAATTGATATATCACAAGTAGACATTTTTAAAAGGATTTTAAAAGATCTTTTCAATAGCGATAAAATATACAGGGTGATCCATTAAAAAAATACAAAAGATAACTTAAAAACCCAATAGTCAATTATTTTTTCTAATCTTAAAGAGTGTAAAAAATAATACTAGTTTGCTTATTTAAACTAAGTATTTCCTATTATCGAGTAATAATGAAGTTACCAATGATGAACACTTAATTTGGATGACCCTGTATATTTTGAGCAAGATGATTTAATATTTTGTCTTTGAGTGTATTTTCAATATATTTTAATTTTAAATAGAAAATTATTATATAAAAAGTAATTAAGTAGGTAAGTGGTGATGTTTACATTTCTTTTTATTTTTCCTTATCAGCTTAAAAGTTTAAAAGTTTCTTTTTATTTAACTGATGTACAACCTGAAACAGTATAGATTGAAAAGAATTATGTATTTTTTATACTCTGCTGTTCTAGTTTTAATATTTTAAGAATAATATCATTTAGTATATTCTTGTTAAGTTTTAAAACAATGTTCATTTATTGTAAAAGTTACAAAATTTATTACACTAACTGCTTAAAAAAATAAACAACACTATTCGTTTGTTTATTTTTCTTTTATTGTGGGAATGAGAAGTCACTAAAGTTAACATATTATATGTGTATACCATATTAACATAATATTTAAAATTATAATGTTTATTTTTTAAATACTTTTCTCTGGGAAAAAATATTAAACCTAATTCTAAAAAGATAATGTACAAAATATTTAAAAGAAATATTGCTTACTTCTGTTAGATTTTAATGCTTTAAAAGGATGCTCATATAGAGGGTGTTGATAAATAAAATAAACATGGTCCACAAATTCTTCTTTTAAGATACAGAGTGTAAAATGTCAAAAATAAATATTTTTTTGTAGTTTGGCGGTGTAATTTATATTCTTAGGGGTTCATTTGATGCGTTGAAAGCCAGACTGGACCATCACACAAAAAAAAGTACTTTAACAGGTATTTTTATTAACATAAAACTTATTTATTCGGGCCAAATTGAACTAAGTTAGCTTCTACTATCTTATAATAATTATTAGTCCACTTTGGCCATAATAAATAAGTTTTATACTATTAAAAATATGCGTTGAGCACATTTTTTGATTTGTGGGATGGTCCGCTTGGGTTCTCAACGCCTCATTTCACCTTAAGGGGAAGATACCTGTAAAACATTGATTTTTTTAATATGTTAGTATACTTCTTTAAGAACCCGTCACTAAAATGATAGAACATAATTTTTAGTATATCTTCCATTACAGAGTCGGTAAGTCATTATAATTTACTTTTTATGTACCTATTCAAACTTTAAACGAGTTTTTCTCAAAACTATATTTTCCAATTGGTGGCCACGATAACTAAAAAGTTATATACCTATCTTAAAATTTTTCACACATCTTTTTAACAACAGTACTTTCTATGTGAACCTACAAAGTTCCGAATTAAAAAAATAATAATTTTTTCATAGCAAAAACGATGGAAAAATTAAGCCAAAAAGTCATTTTATTTTTTTGCATTGCGCCATTTTTTTGTAACTTTTTTATGTTCACCGACACATCTTTTTAACAACAGTACTTTCTATGTGAACCTACAAAGTTACGAATTAAAAAAAAATATATTTTCATATCAAAAACGATGGAAAGATTAAGCCAAAAAGTCATTTTATTTTTTTGCATTGCGCCATTTTTTTTTGTTACTTTTTATGTTCACCGACAATTTATGACAATAATAAACGCGAAAAATTTTAGATTTTGATTGTTAAATCATTAGAACCGATGCTAGAGTGCCCATCGATTAGGATGTCTTCGACCTTCCTCCGAAGAAGAATTTAGCTTACAGGTGTAAGTGTTTAAGGCATACAACAAATATATAAACACAAGATTTTGAATCAATACTTGAGTAAATATTTATCATTTAAGGGGTAAACCACTCTTGAGGCCCCAAAAATAGCGAATCTTTGATACTTTTTTTTCCAGAATCTAACAACCATAATGAAATGTGGTCAAAATATATATTTTGAGTATTTAATAGTGATTTTTAAATTATATAGTTGCTGTACAACAGAAAATAGCACTGTTACACCATTTTTCCGCAAATGTCGTTTTTTTATGCCTTCATGGCCAAACCGTTTACTCATGTAATTTTAAAGATAGAATAGGGAGCCAAAAAATTTCGATTAAGTATACAAAAGGCCGCAGAAGTACGTAGGATTTTTTAAAATTGATTTTTGGTAGAATGGCGCTATTTTGAAAAAAAGGCAAAAATCGCAAAAAATTCTCGAAAATTGTTAATAATAATTACAATATGCAAGTTAAAAATATAGTTTTGAATATACAGTTCAAATTTCAAGCTGATCGGAAAGAAACTTTTAGAGATATCGTCCGGCCAGTTTGCTGTTTTTAGAAAAACGCATTAAAGTTTGTACTGAATAGAAGAGTGTGTAAGGGACCGCAATAAGTTTGTAATTCGTCAACTTCCAAATTAGTGGCGTACAAAACTTTTCCACGTTATTTTAAGGTAATGTTATTTTTGTTTTTTTGAAAATACTTTAGATGTTTACCTGCCTCAACTATGTAGTTGGAAGCTCGAATAATAAATTTATGTGAATAGCACTAGTTTAAATATCATGTACTGTATAATACATTATTTTGCGTATTATTTTATGTATCGCTATATTTCTTAGAATGTGCTAAATTAAATATGCATAACAAACAGCATTCCAATTTAAAGTGTCTATGATTAATGTTTTTTGTTTTTTAAATTATTTTAAAGTATACCCGGGTAGGTTGATAAATAATGGTTGGTTTAATATAGATAAATAAACAACTAGAATCTAAAAACCGCATATATTTTTTTAAACCTGCGTATAACGGACTTAGTTACTCTATATTGATTTTGTTGATTCTGGGTGTTAAACTTTACAGCGTTATTATACCTATGTACAGTAGCGTAGCGTGCCTTTAATGGGCCCCGTATCACAATGAGATAGGGGCCCCAAATAAAAATTTGAAAGACCAAAAAAAGTCCCCACTTTCGAAAAACATTGTTTTTCTTATTTCAGCATTGCTTTTTTGTTCCTATTAAAAAAAGGCCCCACTTTCCCAATTTAACCAGCAATTTTACAATTTTCTAACTACTATTCTTGCTTACACACATTTGGGGGCCCCTATAGCTCAGGGGCCCCGTATCATTGATACGGCTGATACGGCGGTAGCTCCGCCCCTGCTTATGTAACTAAGAGGCCTAATAAAAAAAATATCGAAAGAAAAGGTGTTTACAATTAAAAATAACTTATAAATATGCAAATTTGTGTATTAAGAAGAAAAAACATTTTTTTCTGCGCTAATGGTGAAAATTTAAGTTTGTACATTATATTAAACTATTAAAATTTTTGACATTTAGATATTTTTTCACCTTTATTGTTATTAAAAACAAGAACAATGTACAATACACTAATGTACATAGTTAAATTTTCACTGTTATCACAGAGAAAAAAAAGGAATAATACTGTAACAAAATTGCATTTATAACAATTATTTTTAATTCTAAACTTGTTTTTTTAGTTTTTGGACCATGCAAAACTTGTTATAAAGAACTAGCCTTTGCCCGCGGCTTTGCACGCGTTAAATTGGGAGTAAAACAATTTTCGTTCCCTATACCGCACCGTGAAGATTTTGGATATTATTATATACATATAAACCTTTCTCTTAACTCACTCTATCTATCCGTTGAATAGTGATAAAAAGCTAATGAAAAATGTTTGGTACTTTTTGTAAAATATTTTTTTAAATACTAATAATTATTTTGCAAATCTTTATATTTAAGCAATTTTGTCAACCTCTAGATGGTATAATAGCATAGTTAAAATGCCCTTTAGCTTTAAGGGTTTTTAATATGACATATTTTGGACCCACCCTGTGTGGCAATTCTATATATTTTTTATAAACCATAGATACCTGTGCACAATTCCTATAAACATTTTTTCCAATTGTAATAGTAACGTGAATATCAAATTTTAAATGTAAGCTTTTTTTTAAACACTCTGTATATGTTTTTTATATTTTTATACATATAAACCTTTTTATATTTATTACATATAGTCTATCTATTAAAAAAACCGCATCAAAATCCGTTGAGTAATATCGGATTTTAAATGGGAACTATTTTTTTAATCACTTTGTATATGTTTTTTTATTATTAGACATATAAATCTTCCTATTGAATCACTATAAATATTTAAAAAAAACCGCATCAAAATCCGTTGAGAATAGTAACGTCGATATCGAATTTTTAAAGTAAACTATTTTTTAAACACTCTGTATATGTTTTTTGCATATTATTATACATCCTTCCTTTTGAATCACTCTATCTATTTAAAAAAAACCGCATTAAAATCCCTTTAGAATTGTAACGTCAATATCGAATTTAAGTTATAGTTTATCCAAGATAGCCGACTTTCCCACTTCGTTGGGCGTTAATATCTGAACTTTTTGTTTATTCATTGTAAAATATAGCCTATAGCACTACCTGAATAGTGTAGCTTTCTGATTGTAAAATAATTTTTATGATAGGTCCAGTACTAACAGATTTGCGGCTACAAACAAACCCACAAACAAAGTTACAAACTTCACCTCTTTATATATTAGTATAGGTACAGGTTAAGCTAAATAACACACATAGGCAATGTGAGGAAAAGAGACAATCTAATTAAATCCCGGCATGTAAACATGCGTGACTAATACTGCTTGTTTTGTTATTCTATTACTTGCCGATGAACCAAACCTACTTGCTTAAGCAGTAGATAACTTTTCCTAAAATTAATAATAAAAAGACAACTTAAGCAGACATACCGTACATATTATTTACAGGTCAATGAAATCATTGTGTAATATTCTGCTAAGTAAACATTCTCACGTTGTGCGTCGGAAGGCACGTTGAGCCGGTGGCTCCGTATATCTGTGTAAAAACAATTTGTACGCAACACAGATATGTGTGAGTGTGTGTTTACGTTCTGTATAGAGTATGGCACTTATAAAAGAATGTGTATATTTTTACTTGGTAAATAACTGAAAAATAATATATTTTTTTGTTTTATTCTAGAGTACTGAAATAATCAACGAAGTTGAAAAATACCTCGAAGAAAATTCAAGTATAACAGTTCTTGATCCCATTCCAAATGTAAAAAGGCTTCTAGATAGATATAACTGTTACAGCATGATTCATGCTACAGATCTGCACAGTTACGGGGTATTTACTCCGAACTTTTGTGTACTTAGAAACGAAAATTTAGACGTAATTAAGGAACAATTAAAAAGATCGCTAGTCACTTTTCCATTTATATGTAAGCCAATTTTAGGACATGGCTCTCGGCAAGCGCATGAGATGTCAATAATATTTGACGAGAAATACCTCATAGACTGTAAAACACCCTGTGTAGCCCAAAGTTTTATTAATCATAACGCCATATTGTATAAAATTTTTATAGTAGGAGAAAAACATTGTTTTGTCGAGAGACCATCTTTAAAAAATTTTCATGCTAGTCAGCGGAAGTCAATACATTTCGATAGCAGCGATGTTTCGAAAGCGGATTCAAAAAGTAGACTTTCTGTGCTGGATCCTGATGATGTGATAAACGAAAGGTGGGATCCGGATCCTAAGATCATGGAAGTGATTGCTAATACGTTAAGAAAGTCGTTTGGGATGGATTTGATTGGTATTGACGTTGTGATTGATAAATCCAGTGGGAGGTATGCGATTATTGATGTCAACGCTTATCCAGGTACAGTAACAATATAAAATATACACAACGCCAAAAGTCTTGGACCCCCTAGCATTTTTATGTTTCTAATTTATTTAGAAAAAAATTAAATAGACTCATTAAAAGTGTTGTCTATGTTGATTTTAATTTAGCTAAATAAAATATTTTGAATTTATTTATGTGGCTAAAATTAAAGAAATTTACCAAAAAAAGTGAAAAAGGGAAAGTAGGGAAATGGTGCGCACCTAAGCTTAAATTGTAATTTGCACCAAATAAAAATAGGCTACAATTTTTTTTAAATAACCAACCTTTCGGGGTCATCCCACCCATGTTTTGTCTGTCGCCCTCCCCCTAGGTGGTGCATTGCAGCCTTAAGGCTTATTGTGCCCTGACCCCTACTTCTTCTTATTTACACACCATTCATTCCATAATTTGGATGGTTGCTGCTCGGTCGATTACGCCCGAGCAGAACACCGCGTGCCGTTGCCCAAAACTGACAACGGCCCTATCACCATCAAGTTATGGGCGCGCTCTTCACTGCTTTACTCCGGTGATCGACACTGCCGATACAACCGGAGCAACCACATGCGCGCCTTATGTAATAAACGAAAACCTTGTGATAAACTTGTCGGATAAAAAAGTGAAGCTTTCGCTCAGTCTGACATCCGAAACATTCGAAATTGACAGGCTGGGATAAAGCGCCGCTTCCATGTATGGTATGAATATTCGTGGTAAACTAGTCAAATGGAACCACCCTAAAAAGGGTTTAGAGGTGTTTTTATCATGAAGTCCATTATATCACTGGCCCAGGGACTAGCTCCAAGTATGAGCGAAACATAATGTAAAGGAACAGAAAAGAAACACGTTTGTCAAATACGACAATTTGATCGCACGACAACCTTAGAGGTCCAATGGGGTTTTGTAAAACTTTCGTTTATTTGCTAAACTTTTTTCACCTGTTTATAAAAATAACTTAAATATGCTCGTCAAACAGTTCATTAATTCAAATTTTCAACAACATGTAAAGCAATTTTTATATTTGACAAACACATTAAAGAAAACCACATACGATCAAATTTGCGTATTTGACAAATGGGTTTGACAAATAGTTTGATGGTTTACCGACTGCTTTAGAATTTCAAAGATATGCAAGATAATTGGCTTTACAGGAGTAAAACCAATAGTAGTCCCTGGACTAGCAATGAAATAAATTTTATAATAAGAACACTTTAAAACCTTTTCAGGAGGGTTCCTTTTGACGAGTTTACAACAAATATTCATATCGCCATTTATGGAAGCGGCGCTTTAACCCAGCCTGTCAATGTTAAATGTTTCGGGTGTCGGACTAGCCGAACGAGTTACTTTTATGTCGGACTAAGTTTACCACAATGTTTTACATGCAATTTTTAAACATGCCAAAAATCGTAATGGCTACAGTCATGTAACTCACGTAGTCCGATACCAGAAACATGCCCTATGGTTTCGTGACTGTAGCTCTTATCATTTTTGACAAGATGTTTAAAAATTGCAAAAATTGAATTGTGGTAAAATTCCAATAAAAAAGTGACGCGTTCTCCCAGTCCGACACTCCCAAACATTTGGCATTGACAGGCGCCTTTTCCACATATGGCGGTATGAATATTTGTGGTAGACTCGTCAAAAGGAACCCCTCCTAAATAGGTTTAAAAAGTGTTCTTATCATGAAGTTTATTTCATTAATGGCCTAGGGACTAAAGCAGTTTACTCTTAAAAAATGTTTTCAAAGTTCACTTCTTTCAGTTAATTTTTTGTTTTTAGTAAAATAAAAAAATAAAATAGCATTTTGTAAAGAAATACCGGATGGTACAAATTTTTTTCACCAAAGTTTTTTAGCTATTTTTTAATAAGATTTTAACATGCTGAATTAGTATTAACGTTTTTAAAATAAATTCAATAATTTTATAAGTACCAAACAAAGTTGTAATTAATATAAAATTAAAGAGACGAGAATTTTTTAAAAATAAACAGTTAATGAAGACAGATCTCAGACATTTTTATTGAATGGTTTATTTCTCTAACCCTAATTTAAAATTTTTGTGTGACGTCAGTTATGAATTAACGCCATCGTTTTTCTTCTTGAATTGCTGATACAGATTTTTTATAGTAACTATTTTGCCATTTATTTTGATAATGCCATATTTTTGCATAATAAACTACTCAAAATAAAAAAGGAGCCACTACTTCATAAGCTTATATTCCACGTAGTTTGTAATTGAGAGCAGTGGTGCAGGGGCTAACGTGCCAGCGTCTCACCGCAGCGATCCGGGTTCGAATCTCGGAATAGGACATCGGATTTTTAATTGCTCGTCACCTCACAGTTGGCAATGGCAAACCACTGTGTAGTATTTTGCATTATTTAAAAATAACGTCCGTGGTGGCACTACCGCGTTGTTTAAAGGTTCTGTGAAATGCAAAATTGCATGTTTCAGTGCTTGAATGACGTTGACGGAACACGACAATAATGATTAAAAAAACATTATTCGATTATAATGTATTTTTTTAATCAACATTTTTTCACGAATAAAGGAGAAAACGATAACTTTTTCAAAAACTATTACACAAAAAAGATTTAATTTTGTTTAAGTGGCTCTTTTTTCGTTTTGAGTAGTTTATTTGTTCAGTACTTGAAGAAATGTTCCGTAACACCTCATATAAAATATTCCTTATTGTCGTTTTATACCATTTTATTAACAATCGAACGTAACTATAGTGACAACTAGGTCAAATCCTTAGTTCTCAATGTCTCCGTAGAGTCAGTTTAAATCCGATCTTGGTTCTTTTCGTTTGAAGACATTGTTAACTATACTGGGCACTTTAAATTAAGAAAAACACCTGAGTAGCTTTCTAGTCACGCATATAGAGCGCTTCCGAGTGGTTCCGGAGCAGTTTACCTGTACTTTATGCTATTCCAGTGACTGAAATTGTTATGCACCTTAACTAACCCCATTTTCTTTTCCCTTGCTCTTCATGCACCAGCCGTTTTTTTTTGGTGTTACATGCTCCAAACTTCAAAAGTTGTTTTTTAAGGTTAAGGATAGATTTTTAAAATTATTTGTTTAAAATGGAATTAGAAATTACAGATCCCAGAAGTGGAGACATTTATACTGTGCTTTTAAATGAATCGAATTATTATAAAGCTAAGGAAGGTTAACAAACGAAAATTTAAAAATCCTTAAAGTAAGGTTAAGTTTTTCAGCTTGAGCTCTCTCCTTGTCAGGCTGCGTTCTAGTAATTAACTTTTTAAAGCTGATCAAAAGTTTCAAGCTCTGGAGCGTGACGCACAAAATGTACATCACTTTTAACCTACTCTGAACAAAAATGTATTACATTGGTTCAAAAAAGTTAGTTACACTAGTTACCACAATAAATAATAATGACTTTAATTGGTTTTAAATGTCAGTAACCATAATGTTACTATTTTTCTCAAAATAAAATGACCAGATTATAAACGTTTGACTTAGTTACCATGCATGGTTCTATTCCATTCGGGGGCGTCCATAAATTCATGAGACATTTAGGTGGGAAAGAGGGTCGAGTAATTAACATCACCATGGGGGAGGGGGTCTGTGCAAATTCCCGTAACTATTCTGCATCTAGAAACACGAATTTTGGGGCAGGTTCCTCCAGGAAAATGTGATGCAGTTTTACTTTTGGGAGGAGAACCTTTTTATTATCTTTTAAAATTATTTTGGCTACAAAATTTATTTTGGTTTGGGAAATATTGTCTTTTTGCATTCCCATAAATCTCACGTGAGGTTAGGGTTTGGAGAGAAGCTCACCAGGTTGAAGAAGGTCCGAAAATGTGATAAAACGCCTCACGTAATTAATGGATCGCTCCCTATGTTAATAAAAAGGTGTTAACAACGATACGGGGTGTTACGGAACAATATTAAAAACTTTTTTAGGTTTTGATTCTGTTTCAGGATATGATGGATTTCCAAACTTCTTCGACGCCCTTCTGGAGTGCATTTCCAAAAAGTTACCTCAGATTAGAGTTAAGGTTAAAACTATGAAGCCATTAAAGTTCCAGTTTTGTCTAGATTGTTTACTCCTTGTTATCCTACATTACATATTTTTAGTTCGTTTTAATTATTTAAAAAATGTACAAAAGAGTAATTATACCTTAAACGTTTAGTTTCTTGCATAGATTAAAGTTTTATAGTATATCGTGCAACAAGTTTCGAAAAAGATTATTTGCACACACATATTCCGTTTGTGCAAGCCGTAGGCAAGTACTACAAGTCAGACGAGTGTGAAAAGAGTCAGTTTCAAACGTGTTGCATACGATACTTTTTCTACGACAGCAGAAAATAAGGATTAATATGTGATTTTTATTATTTTTGTGTTTTAGCATTTGACGAAACTGTGTGAACATTTTTCATACGCAGTGTGAAAAGTTTTCACACGCCTATGTCAAAACTAAATGACAGAACAAAATATTTTTGACTATTTGACATTTTTACAAATTACAATATGTCACCGGGAAGTATGATCTTTCAAGAGATACAACATGCAAGGGGACTTTTGGGTTTATAACAATTTAAATGGAAAATCCAGTGATAATAAAATTAATTTAATTTAATTTTTAATTTTTGTAATATCTTCGTTTATTTAGTAGTCTTAATTAGGTATGCCCTGAAGTAGAATTATCGTTTTCTGTCGAAAATCTGGTAATTATTTAAAAAAAAATCTGTTTTAATAGAGCTAAAGGATAATTGATAAAATATTTGCTCGCTTTCCAGTGAATAAAAGCCATAGTTTTAAGATTGATAGATAAATTAAATTTAATAAAAATATTTAATTAGTTGGTTTTAAAACGAAAAATTTACAAAATATTTTAATGGTGCACCTAGTTCTAAAAACGATTTATAATATATCTCCACCCATCTAGCTTAAAGTGACCACACGTTCCGATTTTAGCGGGACAGTTCAGCTTTTTGGTGGATTGTCCCGCGTTCCTCAGATTTGTCGCTTTTTGGTGGTCCGTCTGGTCAATTTAAAAAATATCCCACTTTTTCGAAAATTTCTGCATGCCCTATTTGATATTTACTGTAAAAATATACCACTATATCAGCTATTATGAAGATCAGGTCCTTTTTTTGCTCTTCAATATATATTGGAACACAAGAGTAGGCGACGCCTATGTCGGTCATGGTATAAATATAACTCAAAGTCAACGTCAAATTATGCTTTATTGTTTAACTAAAGGCCTTTTCAAATATTGATCTTGGGTTAACCGGATCGATGAAACCCGTTCAAAAAAGGATCGGACAGTCTTTACCCGTGTTCATAAATTGATCGGATCCTTAACTCGGGTTGGATCAAGCTATGATCCAACCCTGAAGCCAGGATTAGTCGGGTTAAACGGAAATGTAAAAATCAGCAGTTTCGTTTTTTGGGTTTTAATAATTTATCTAGTGTTCATTACAAGTGGAAAAAGTAAAAAAAGCTTAAATATTATAAAAATCGTTAAAAATGACTGCACGACCGAAAATAAATCAAAAGGGTTATGTTTTGTTTTGACACGAAGCGGATAAATGAAGGCCAAATGTATCATATATGTGTTCAGAAAATAACAAATATCCCAGTGAATTATTTTAATTATATTAATTCTTTTAATTTATTTTAATTTTTATCTTTAAAAATATATTTTTTATTTAAATTAAGGTATTCTCCTAAATAAAGGCCCATAGACAGAATGTTGGTTTCAAGAAAAAGCCAAGTGAAATTTTGTAAACATATCATTTTATATTGAAGGGATGTCAGAGAAACATCAACAACGGACAGCGTTGCCAAATTGCTACAAAATTTTCAGGATTTATATGGCGGTTCATTTTAAATAATCTCCGGAAAATAGGCCTATTCACCAATAGGCCCCTTTTTTGGGGAATGCCTCAATTTTCCCCATATCTACAACATTAGGTGAGCTTACTGCTTAAATAGAAGTTAATAATTTTTCTTCAGATTTGTCTGTCCATATTTCCAAAACTATTAAAGGTTGATAAATAAAATAAGGTATTTTTTAAAACACTTTTAAAACTTTTCAATGGTAATACAATATACAGAATTGCATTATGTTAGGGGATAATAAAAATTTGATTGCTGATTCGTAATCTTTTGAATTAACCCAACAAACTATTTGTGTTTATTTTGTACAATTAAATTAAAAACAAAAAGGTAATGTGGGTGTGAATTTATAGCTGGATACCCGGTACTTTGAGAAGGATTAATGACAAAGTAAAAAAAAGTGTATTTCACATTTCAAAAAATATGTTTGTAAAGATCAGTTGTTGAGAATTTACTTTTTTGAAAATATTTGTAATTAAAATAGTTGTGATATAATAGTATAATGGGTGTCTCAATAGATGCTTCTGTATTTAAATAATGATTGATGGATTGAATTGAAAAAAATATTTATGACAACATGGAAGTTGTGTTTTAAAAATAACTTTGGTTATAGATGTTCATTCTTTTAGCTAAATTTCTTAATAACATTTTGGCACAGTAATGATAAACGCGATCGCAGCTAATAAACTTTTTATTAATTAGAGATTATAGATCTCTACGATATGTTCTACATACAGTGGCGGATTAAGGCTAAAACAGGCTCTAGGCAATTTTGTTTTTTCGGGCCAAAAAGTATTTTGAAGAGCCAAGAAAAGGTCCATAAATTCACGGACCCTAGGCCTAAATCCGCCCCTGTCTACATGTTTAATCTAGAAACGATTGAAAAACCTTATTCGTATAGTTATAGTTATTCATGGAATTTCATCACAATTGTACTAAAGTGTTGCCAAGAGAATGACCACCTGAAGAAATAGCGGAGGAGACATTTCGCCAACATTGAGCGCACTCAGGAGTACTCAGCCTCTTTACCGCTTAGTTTCACAAGTGTCAAAAGTGTCATGTTAAACCAGTAGAATGGCTTTATTTTGACAGTTTTGAAACTCCGCTTACCCAGCGGTTAAGTGGCTGAGTACTCTTCAATGCGCCCATTATTTTTAAAACGTTACTTCCATATCTTATATTATTGTTGTTATAAATATAATGGTACGTTTTAATAAAATTCATATTTTATTTATTAAAACCAATGGCCGAAGTTTCTATTGGGACATATTGAGTATTTATTCTATTATTTTAATTAATTTAATGGCTTCTATGTTTATAATTATAAGGTGAAACTGCCAAATATAACATTTTATATGTATGTATTGTATAATAATGCTCAAAGCAAAAGTTATTAATTAAAATTAAAAAAAAAACAGTTATATTATTTACAAACTTTTTATAGCCTAATCAATAAAACTATTTAATAATATTTTACATGTGTTGTTTTACTTATTTTACTCCTTTAAACCAAAATTAGTGCTCGTAAACTAATTAGGAATTATTTCCTCTTGAAAATCAAGATTTTTCTTTTGACCTGCTGAATTAATGGAATGTGATGTGCATTTTCGAAACTATTAAAAATAGATATATCAAATGTGGCATTTCTTATAGCTTTTAACCCATTATCGCCCAGAACTGTCAACTATTAATATCTTATGTCAGATAAAGAAATATATGATGATACCATATGGTATCACTTGCACCCCATTTTATTTATTTATTTTACCCATTTTTTCATATCATTGTAAAGCGTTACTTTCAATTGTAGTACACTGAGAGAAATTTCTAGCAACCATAATTAAAGTTTTAATAATCATAACTAAATTATCTCAGTTAAATAGGGGACAGATAAGATCAGTTAATGCCATAATTAAAGTTGACTTTCTACTTCCAAATTAGTTACTATAACTAAGTCGGTTTAATAACCGAAATGTTAGCGACCATTGATAGATATCAGTAGTGTGGTTATTAAAGTCGTCTAGTTACCGCTGTTAGTCCATGACATTATGGTTATTAAGTCATTTACTTTTCACTGCTCAAGGGACTTAGTTGTGACTGATATTTAATCTTATTATCAGTATTACTCTATCAACATTATGATCACTATTGTAATGTTAATGGACTTAACTAAAGAGCTTTTGTATGGTTATAATTTTCAGGACTTGGGGTAATACCTAAGCTTTAATTAAGGTAGCAAAAAATGTAGCTTGCTGTAATATATAAGCTTTAGTTATTGTTGTATATAGGCTTTAGTTGCTTTAGCAAATAAGTTCTAGTTCCTGTAGCAAATTACATTTATAAAAATCTACAGGATGTCTCACAATTAGTATTTTTCTGTATCCAGCTAACGGCAAAAATTATTTAACTTTAGCTTTTTACGAGAAATCCTGTAAAAAACAATGTATATTAAGTGTATGCTGTTTTTAAAGCGTTTTAATTTTTAAGGGTTACCGAGAACACACAATATACCATGTATCTAGCGTGTCTTCGGAAGTTCTTATTAAATGGGAAACCTTTTTATTATTAACTTTACGAAAAAAGTGTCTCTTCATAAAAAGTCCTGCTTGATGCGAAAATACATTTCCACAAAAATATTTAAAGGTTGAATGTATACTTAAAAATGACTTGTTTCCAAATTAAAAAAGGGTTATATCCTAACTACGGAATCAAACTTTAAAGGATGATTTCTTATGAAATTTTATACAGAAAAGTTCCTATAAACATACCTCCGGAGTTGCTTCGTTTCTGAGATACAGGGCGTTAATTATTTTTCTGTCTGTTTTTTTCTAAGATCTTAAATACGAAGCCAGATACAAAAAAATGTACTACGCCAAAAGTTGTATTTTTACTTGCTTTATAGAAAAAAAATATAAACCGTATAAAAAGCCAGTGGCGTAGATTTTTCTCCCAATAATATTGGCTGTTGCGCCCACTGTAAGCCACTGGCTTTTTATGTAGTCTTTATATTGTTTTCCCATAAAGCAACTAAAAGTAAAACTTTTTAGTGTAGTACATTTTTTTGTATCTTAATATTTAAAGAAAACGGACTTTTAAAAAATAATTAACGCCCGGTATCTCAGAAACGAAGCATCTCCGGACATATGCTTATAGGAACTTTTCTTCATAAAATGATATAAAAAACACCCTTTAGGAACTTTTCTTCATAAAATGATATAAGAAAACACCCTTTAAAGTTTGGTACCGTAGTTAGCTTATTTTAATTTGAAAACAAGTCATTTTTAAGCCACCCTGTACATTCAACTTTCAAATATTTTTGTGGAAATGTTTTTTCTCATCAAGCAGGACTTTTTATGAGGAGACATTTTTTTTGGAAAAGTTAATAATAGAAAAGTTTCCCATTTGGTAAGAACTTCCGAAGACACGCTGTATAAAATACTTCGCAAATTTTAACTTTTTATTTTTGGGAAAATAATTGTCAGAACTGTGTAAAACAAAAAAATTGCTACATTTACGTATATAAGAATGTAATCCTAGTATACTTAGTGCTACATACTGTTACTACAGGGAAAAATAAAACATTTGATAATATTTATATTTATTTTATTTTGTCAAGAAATTATCAAAAACCACACTCTTTAAACAAGGCCATAGCCAGAGCAAGGGGAGCTAGTCAGGACTAAGCATTGCTAAAAATTCTTGAGCATCTACTAGACACTAAAAATAAACTACAAAAATGTAAAGAAAAAGTTGAAACTTTCAATATATGTATAGTTTCTTCCCTAATAAAGACCGTTCAATAACAAATAAGCTAGTTTTAAAAAATGTCTATAAATACTAATTTTACTACATATATTGTCAATATGTATTATCCTTAGCTTAAAATCCACTACAGTCTTCGTGTTACTTACACATTAATTTATATAACTAAAGGAATACATTTCGACGAGATCAAATGAAAAATTAAATACAATAATAGCAACCTTAGTACCTAATAGGAAACGTTTTATATATTTATATAAAATACAGGTTCATACAGCTGTTGATGTATAACTAGGGTTTACTAAGCCGTATTTTATTATAACTTA